>JAAAKG020058024.1:0-18001 GCA_010014905.2 Druon quercuslanigerum | reverse complement strand
TCGGACACTGCGTGGTTCAAACTAAAGAAAGCAAGGATCGGTTAAATACAAACTGAATTAATAGAACAGAATTTAAGAAATTCTATCAGCTTTAGTTAAAATTTAATTCCTTTTCTTCCTTTTTTTATTATAAATTAGAATTATTTGATCGGAAATTTAATTATTTGGTTTTAAATATACTTTTTTATTGAAATTTAACTTTTTGTCTATAATTTATGTACTTTGTTAAAAAACTGAAGTATTATGATTAATAATTTAACTCTTTTTTTGAGAATTGGACAATTTTTTTAAAACGTCAACCTTATTGTTTGAAAGTTCAACTGTTTTGTTAAAAGTTCATTCTCAGTGGTGGAAAGCTTAACTGTTTTGTCACAAATTTGTTGTTCTTATTTTGTGTTAAAAATTCAACAAATTTGATAGAAAATTTAACAAGTTGTCTGAAAATTCATATCTGTTGATAGACAATTCAACCATTTTGATACAAAAAAGTTGTTAAATTTTTAAGCAAAGAAGTGAATATTTCAGAAAATTGTTTTTAAATCAAAAATTTAAATTTTCTGCTAAAATATTTAGATTTTTCATGAAAAGTACGACTTCTTAACAAAAACTTCGTTTTTAACGTGGTAGTTCAATTTTTGACCAAACTGTTGAATTTTCAAGCCAAAAAGACGAATAGAATTTTAAACAAAAAGGGTAAAATTTTAACCAAGAAGATTAATTTTCTACCAAAAAACATGTTTTGAAAAAATACATGAATTTTCAACTAGAAAATATAAATTTTTAACCAAAAATAGAATACATAGTTAGATTTTTAGTTAAAAAAAATTAATTTTTAAATTAAAAGAACGAATTTTCCACAAAATAATTTAATTTTTTAACCAAAAAAATCAAATTTTAACTAAAAAGTTGCATTTTTATAGAAAAAAACATTTACAATAAATATAAATTGTGCTAAAAAATAAAAATGTCATACTTTAATAGTTTTAACAACGATTCACTGGCAAATTAATGAAGCGAGATAGTAAAAAATATATAGTATCGATTATTATTTATTTATTTATTATTTACAATTCTAAGAGGAATTTAAAAAAAATTCTAAAAACATCTCAAAAATAACCCTTTTTTCTCATTTTTTCGGTTAAATACAAACTGAAGTCATAGAACCCAATTTAAGAAATCCAATCAGCTTTAGTTAAAAGTTAATTTCTTTTATTCCTTTTTTTATTATAAATTATATAAAATTTTGTTTAAAATCAACTTTTTATTGAAATTTAACTTTTTGTTGATAATTCATGTACTTTGTTAAAAAAACTGAACTATAATGTTTAAGAATTGACACTGAGAATACACTAAGAATTCTCACTGGTGGAAAGTTTAACTGTTTTGTTACAGATTTGTCTCTTATTTTGTGTTGAAAATTCAACAAATTTGATAGAAAATTTAACAAATTGTCTGAAAATTTATATCTGTTGATAGACAATTCAACCATTTAGATAAAAAAAACTGTTGAATTTTTAAGCCAAAAAGACGAATTCCTCTCCGAAAAATATTAATTTTCAGCAAAAAAGTAAATTTATAATCTAGTAGTTTATTTTTAACTAAAATCCTGAATCTTCTCCTAAAAAAATGAATTTAAATAAAATAGTTAACCTTAACCAAAACAGATTAATATTTATCCAGTCAGTTGCATTTTGAACAAAAAGTAACCAAGAAGATTAATTTTCTACCAAAAAACAAGTTTTGAAAATAGACATGAATTTTCAACTAGAAAAGATCAACTTTTAACCAAAAATAGAATGCATAGTTAGATTTTCAGTTAAAAAAATTAATTTTTAAATAAAAAGCACAAATTTTTAACAAAATAATTTAATTTTTCTCCCAAAAAAATCAATTTTGAACTAAAAAGTTGCATATCTATAGAAAAAAATTTTTTCAACAAATATAAATTGTGCTAAAAAACAAAAATGACATACTTGAACAGTTTTAACAACGATTTTCTCGAAAATTAATGAAGCAAGATAATAAAAAAAATATAGTATTGATTATTTTTGAAAATCTGACTTCAAAGGAAACATTTTAATGTAGAAGTCGTTGAAACTGTTAATTTTTGTTCTTTGTTTTTTATGACGCCCTTAAATTATTTTTTTGAAACAAAAATAGTTCTAAGAGGAATTTAAAAATGTTTCCTAAAAAATCTCGAAAATAACACGAGATAGAGAAAAGTTTCAAGAGAGAAAAAAAAGTCTCCCTTTTTAAACAAGATGCGAGCCCAGGGCAGAATAACAAGAAATCTTATTTTTACGTTAGGACGAAACTAGAAAATATTATAAGAAAAAATAGTGGAGTTTTTAATAAATTGACTGTTTAAATTTTTTAACGAGTTTTGAAATAGGAGAAGAAATTGTATCAGAATCAGAAAGAAAAGTGAAATTCCTGCATCATATTAAAAAATATTATACTTGTATCCGAAATTCGGACAATTTTTTGATATTCCGCGTTTTCAATTTTTGAAATTCGAATAATCACTAGTTTGAACCATAAATTATGACTTTTCAACAAAATATTTGAATTTTCAACAAGAAAAATTAATAATTAGTAATAATATTATATCATAATAATTAATAAATTAATAATTTCATTTTCAACCTAAAAACATGATTTCTCAACCAAAAAGTGTAATAATTTATAATTCAACAAAAAAATGAAATTTCATTTTACAAAATTAATTTTAAAACCAAAAAGACATCTGTACAAAAATCGAATTTTAGTTGACATTTTAACACAAAAATATGAAGTTTAATCAAATAGTACATTTTTTACAAAAATAGTTAAATTTTCAATCCAAAAAGACGGATTTTTAACAAATCAATGAAATTTTAAACCAAAAAGGATGACTTTTTAAAAAAATTGTGAAATTTTCAAACAAATAATAAAATATATAACTAAAAAGATAATCATAAGCATTAAGCAGCTGCAAAAAAGTTATATTAATACAAATCCAAAGGAAACACATTACTAACAAGAATATTATATTAGGGTTACCACAAAACTTCCTTTTTAAAATTTCATAATTTTTCCCTGGACAATTTTTAATTTTCCCTGATTATTAATATTCCAAAATCAGAATTGGAAACTTGTAACATTCTGAACCTAAAATATTTTATAAATGGAATAGAACAATTTAAAATTAAAATTGAAAAATTTCAAATCTGCTTGACAGATTTCCCTAAAACAATAAAATTACCTAAATTTTTGTTAAAAATTGAATCCAATTTATGACCATCCAGGTATCAATGTGAATTGCATTGGGCTAAACATCACCTTTTTTTAAATTAGTTTTAATTTCTTTCCACACCAGTTATTATTTCCTCCAAAATATCTCTTGAACCGGTTCATCTGCAAAAAAAGATGTTTATTTGAATTCTTTTAATAATTATTGATTCTTTTGCATTCGCAATGCACGCTATAAATTTGTTTATAAATATTGTTTAAACAATGGCTAAAATCATCTATATTGCTAAAATTTGCTGAAAATTCTTTCTAAAAATCTATATTGCTAAAATTCGTTATTGCTAAAAAAATATATGCTCAAAGCATCTATTTCCAATAAATCAAAACTGAAAATTAATTTATCTCCCATTTTATACAAAAACTCAGGATTTTAATGAGCCAAATGGCCAATCACGAAATCAACTTTTTTCATATTAATTTGTTTATAACGCAGTAAAGAACTATTTGTCATCATTATTCTTACCCGCTAAAAATTATTTCTTGATAATTTTAGTGTAGATATATAATACCTTTCGTTTGTTCCGCTGAATGTGACCAAAAAACTTTGATAATATTTAAATTAAAAATAAAAAACAAGAATAAAAAAAATTGCATTACATACAAATTAAAAAAATAAAAAATTTGATAAATTTTTCAAAACTTCGTTAAATTTAAACATTTTATATGTACATTTAAATAGAAATATTTTTTCGTACGACTTATATTAACTGAATTAAAGTTGTCAACATACGGTTCAATTTTCATAACTCTAATTTTTAATTAACAATATCTACCAAACTGTTGCAAATTTTTCGAAAAATTTTAACAACAGTATTGAGTACCCTAAACATTATACAATATAAAAAAAATATAAGAAATCGATTAACCATTAGTTGCTTTTGACATGGAGTGCCCTATTAATTAATTAATTTTTGTTAATTGTTCGAGAAAAATTCTATTATTTTTTAACTAATATTCATTAAAAAAATATAGAAATCATCAAAAAGAGTTTAAAAACTACATTTTTCTTTATATTCCTTCCTTTATTCCGAGCGTCGTAATATATAAATTGTGGTACCTTGCAACACACTTGAGTACCATGACACGTAGAAAAACGCATAGTTTCCTTAGTTCAATGTAATGCATATGGGACCTTTCAAATAGAAATGTCTAAGAAATTATATGTCGAATAGGAAAATAACCAAACTGACTAAACTATCAAACATAAATTAAAATATTGTTTGTTTTCCTATTAAATAGGGTTATAGAATAGAATGGTTCAAAAATGCATTCATAATTTTTTTTCAAATTTGCATGCTTTATTATTATTATTATTATTATTATCTCTACAGTTAGGTCCACTTAATTACCGGAGAGAAGCGATTGAAACCTATTGCAGTATGCCTTTTTTATGGAAAAAACCCGGTCAAACAAAGGTTCATCCTCATTGCGAAATTATAATTTTAGTCCAGAAAACACTCCACTTCACGGTGTACGGGCCTGTGAGAAATTTTCTTTGCTAAGTTAGCTTAAAATCACCGTATTAACCTAATCACAAAAACTGATAATCCGCGGCTGCAAATGACATTATTAGATGCACTCGCAATTGCTTTGACATTGAAATTTGGCCGGGGGAGAGGAAAATTGCAGAAAACCACCTCCCGAGTTGAGGGGAAAAAAGACTTTTTGAACATTTTATTCAGAATCTTCAATATAAGGTAAATCAAGATGACACTCAACCACTCATTCCACAAATAAATAGTTACTTTTTATATATCATCCCCATAAATCTGATTTATAGGGCCCCAAAAAACCCCCGTAAGTCAAAAATTGGGTTTTGTGATTTTTTAGAAGTTTTCTCTCAGAGTCGTTGGAAAGTCGCAGATTTTTCGAAATTTATTACTTATTTCCAACTTTTCACTTAAAGCGAAGCAATAATCAATTAAATGTAACACAATAATTTTTTTAAATTATTTATTATTATTATTTATAATAATATTTTCTTAGATTAATGCTAGAAAGTTGCTGTTTTTCTCCAATTTTCCACTTTTTATCCATCTTTCAATTAGAGTAATGTAATAAACAATTTAAGTTAACAAACATAATTTTTTAAGCAATTTATTATTATCTCTATTAATATTGTATTTGATTAATGTTAGAAAGTTGCGTTTTCTCTGAAATTTCTAACAATTGTCCAGTTTTCACTTAGAGCAATATAAAAATTAATGAAATTTAACAAACATAATTGTTTGAATAAATTGTTATTGTTTATAACTGTCTCTTCCGGTAATAATGCTTTATGTCAACTTTCTACATAGTGTGAGGTAATAGTTCGAAGTAATCAAATTTAATTCTTTAAACAATTTATTGTTTTTTCAAATAATATTATTTTTGAAAATTTTTGTCTGTATTTTTTAACTTTGCTTCGAACAATTTTTTGTCAACTTTTTACATAGTGTGAGATAATAATTAATTTGAGTGGACAAACATGACCCTTAAAAACATTAATTCTCATTTCAAATAATATTATTTTTGAAAGATTTTTTTGAAATCTTCAACTTTGCTACGCGGTTTTACTCATAAGTAAAGAATCGATATAATCTGTTCTTTTTTTTAAACAAATCCTTCGTTTTTGGTGAAAATATTTTTCTGAAATGAATACAGATGTTTGAAATATTATTAAGATTTTCTGTATCGTTCATACTAAACCTAAATTTTACTTTAAGTATTTACTGAGAGGCTTTTTGTTTAAATTAATATGAATTATAAACTTAATAATATTAATATTAAATTAATATTACACTTATTATTTATTCCTAACTAAAAAGTCAAAGAAAAGCTGATGATTTCAGACAAACTCGCAACTTTCTAACATTACTCTATAAGCAGATAGTTAGAAATTGTTTAAAAAATTATTTTTGTTAACTTGCATTAATATTTATCTCACTAAAAGTAAAAAGTGGACAAAAGGAGGTAAATTGCAGGGAGAAACCACAACTATATAGCATATGTATTGGAAAGTAAAGTTATAAACAATAATAGTTTGTTTAAAAAATTATTTTAGGTAAATTTTATTACTTAAAATTACACCTTACGTGAAAAGTAGACAATAAGTTTGTTTGCGCTTCACTCAATTTAAAAGTATTTTTTTTCCTAAACGAAGAACTATGAGATTTTACGTGCACTTTTCTGATTTCTTTTCATATGCAATTGCACATTTAATTGTTTGATTGATAAATCAATTTAAAAATATTCCAATTAATCAAAACTGGACATTAATTAATCTCGAATTTTATACCAAAACTCAGGATTTTAATGAGCCAAATGGCCAATTCCGAAAAACAACTATTTTCATATTAATTTGTTTATTAGTCAGTGAGGCTTTTTTTCATTTTGTGCATTTAATCATTATCAGAAATTAAGTAAAATACCATTTCTATTTTTTTTAAAGTTAAAAATTTTAGAAACACCGCAACTTCTTACCAGTATTCAAGGAGAATATTATTTAAAGTATTAATAATATGTATAAAATTTGATGTCAATGTCAAATAATTATGACTTTACTCTAATTAAGAAAGGGTACCAAAAGCGAAAATTCTTCGAAAAAACTGTAATTTCCTAGCATTATTTTAAGCGAACTTTACTATTAATAATAATAAATTCTTTATACAGTAATTTTTTTTTAATTGAAGTAAATTTTATCGCGTTCTAGGTGAAAAGTAGAGAAAAAGCATGAAATTCAAGAAAAAAACCACAATTTTCTACAATTATTCAAAAAGAGTATAATTAAAAATAATAATTCTTCAACCATTAATTTTAATAAATTTAATTACTCATTACTTTACTTTAATTTAAAAAAAAGGATCAAAAGTAGTAAATTTTAGAAATTTCTGTAACTTTCTAACTCTTATTCTAAGATAAAATTGATACAATTAATAATTAATTGTTTAAAAAACGTACATAAACATACACATCATTAACAGAGAGTAATATCTTATGTTACAAAAAATTTATTTCAGAAAGTAGAACAACAAAAAATCATAATTAGCGCCAAAAACTAGCAACACCCAAAAATGGATTTTACTAATGGATTTTTTAACCATACATAACAGACTTAATTGAGTGATATTTAAAAACTAAATTTTTCATTTGCAAAAAGGTTTTTTTTTTCTTATGGGAAATACATGTTGAAGTTAATGAGCCTTGCCGAAGAATGAAGCGGGCGATATACATTAATTTTTCTAGAAACAAATTTTGGAAAACCCATATTGTAGAATAAAATGTTATTTTCCAAATTTATACTTATGTATTAAATTTCCAAATTTTATTAATTTTCCAAATTAAGTTCCAATTATTGAAATTTTACAGATCATAAAATAAATTACGAAATTGCCGAAACCAGTCGGTTTTTCAAAATAAATACCTAGAAGATATCTTTTAGAAAGACATTTTTTATTTTTCTAGAATTTGATATATTTATTAATTTATAAGTATCATAATCTGTGTGTGATAAGGATAAGATTTGAAATGAAAAAAATTAGTTAATAACCTTTTTTATCAGAACATAAAGATTTTGCCTTTATTTTTTTTTTAAAGAGGCAGTTGTCATTATTTAATTTCTTATTCAATTGTGTCTTCTGGTCTGTTGATTTACATTTGTCCTACATAAAGCTCCTTTTGTTGCTTTTTTATGAATAAATTATCTTTTTTTGTCTTTGCTTTTCATTGTGGAATACTCAAAAAAATTTCAACAGATTCAGGTTAGTTGAAGAGGTTACTAAACCTTATACTTGCAATAAAAACGTAAATACACAATAATAATAATTTGCAATTAACATTTTAATGTTTACATTTACACAGGCAAATAATTTTTAAATCAATAAAAATATGTAACTTTTTCAACGTCACTGAACCTTTAAACGTAGTAGAAATATTTTTTCATGTATTTTTTTGTTGTATAAAGAAGGGATCAATTAAAAGTAGAAAGTCTAAAGATCATTTTGGAAACATTTTAAACAAGACTTTTGTTACATTTTTATAATATCGGCTTTAAACTTATAAAGTTTAAATTGGAAATATATTTCTGATTCAACAAAATCAATAATTAATTATTGATTACTATTTTTTTGAACAGTTGAATTTTTAAGCCGAATACTATTATTTTGAATGAAATAGTTCATTTTCAACCACGTATTAGAATTTTCAATAAAAAACAATTCATGTTTATTCAATAGTACCCAAAATGTATAAATTTTGAACAAAAAACTTAAATTTTCGATCAAATAGTTAAATTTTTAATCAAAAAGATTAACAAAAAGATTATCTTTTCACCAAAACAGACGAGTTTGTACAAAATATAATAATTTTTAACCATAAATCTGCATTTTTCACCAAAAAGGTGAAATTTTCAACCAAGAAAAAATCCATACCTTCTGATTAGGATGAGAATGTAAAAAATTAATTTTTAAAGCAAAAGGACGAATTTTCTGAAAAAAACAATTACTCTTTTAACCCGAAAATATGAACTTAAATAAAGAGTTAATTTTAAACTATACAATTTAATTGTTTACTGAATAAATTGTGTAATTTTTAAGGCTAAAAAGACGATTTTTTCTTTGAGTTGATTTTACAACCAAAAAAGTATAATTATAAACAAAGCAGTTCATTTTCAACCAAGTAGCTGAATTTCCATCCAAGAACAATAAATTTTTAACAAACAAGATCATTTTTTACCAAGAAAATGAATTTTCCACAAAAAGACTAAATTCTTAACAAATTATATCAAATTCGAACAAAATACCTGAATTTTTAATCAAATAGTTAAATTTTCTACCAAAGAGATGAATCTTTAAAAAAATTAATTTTTAACAAAATAGCTCAACTTAAAAGAATTTTCTTCAAAAAATTACTTATTTGACCCAAAAATAAGAACTTTAATTAAAAAAAGGTAATGTTTAACCAAATAAATAGTTTTTGACTAAGTCGTGGAATTTTCAAGCCAAAAAGATGAATCTTTATGGGAGTGAAATTTCAGCCCAAAAATATGAATTTTTAAGAAAAAAGTTCATTTCTAACCCAACAGTTGAATTTTCATCCAGAAGGTTGAATTTAAAAAAAAAATTATTTTTATAAACTAGTTCAATCTTTTACCAAGTAAATGTATTTTTAAAAAAAAAGGATGAATTCTCAATAAAACAGATGAAGATAATTGAAAAATAGTCTTAACAAAATAGTTAAATTTGCACCTAAAACTTAATTAATTTTTCATCAAAGTAGTAAAATTTTTATCCAAACGAGAATAATTTTAAAAAATTAGAACCAATGAGAGATATTTTTTAAATAATAATTATTGAATCTTTATATTAAGCTCTATTAATTCTGCTCTCCTTTGTACAAAATTATTAGAGTCAGGACTAAACAATTTGTTTAGAATTAAAACCTAAATACCTTCTTGCGCATTTCCAAAAAGAAAATAAATTTATATTTTTCTGTTTAATAAAACTGACAGAAATGTAAAAAATTATTATTTTACTAAATCCAGACATATTCAGCAGAATTAAAACTTGAATTTGACATGAGCAAAAATAACTTTATGGTTGTCTATCAATCAGGAGTTTTACTTTTGCAACAGGTAAACAAAATTATTATTTTTCAATATTTTTATTGCATTATTTAAATTGAAATAATTATTTGTAAACACCAAAACTTATTCAAAACGATAGATTTTGAATATAAAAGGAAGAATTACATTTTTAGTAAAAATAATTATTTGTCACTTAACAAAGGAGTTGAGACAGATGAATTTCCAAGCAAGAAAATTAAATTTCTATCCAAAAAGGTCAATCTTAAAAACAAATAAAATAGTTAAATTTTCAGTTGAAAAATTAATTTTGAAGAGAACAATAATAATTTCCAATCAAAGAGATAAGTTTTTAATCATAAAGATTAATTTGATACAAAACATATTAATTTGTACAAAAAACATGAATTTTTAACATTTTTTTTTAATTTTCGACTTTTAGTTAACAATAAAGTTACGTAAATTGAATCTTACAGAAAATTCGAATGTGATGCAAATATTATTTAATCTTACTTGGACGGACACTTCATCCGAAAATGTATTTTGTATACTTTATGAATGTTTAAAAAAACATTTTAAAAAGATGCGGCGAGCCGTATGTTGTTGTCATTTTTTGTTGTTGTTGCAATTCTTATTAAATTTACTGCCACTTTCTCGCCATAATAAGGAAACTTCTGTAAATTCTATAGAATCTTTAACAAAATGTTGAAAAATGTGCACTGTTCTAATATTCTTCAAATTTACATTCATATTATATTCATAAAAAAGCCCTGAACATGGATTTTATTTAATATCGATTTTTTTTTAATGAACCAATTCATTGCATATACATGCGAAAAATTTATGTAACATAAATTTCTTATATGAAGGTTGGACTGAAATTCAAGGTAAAATAAAAATAAAATGCACCCAGACTCACCCAACCTTCTTTTAAGATTCATGCCAGAAAAAGAATAAATGGTGCATGAATTTAACCGACCTTGAAAAGGTGAAGTTTTTCCTTTTACTGAAAATCTTACTGGTGATAACAAGTAAGAGTGGATTATGTCACAACTTCTTGAAAAGCGAGTTTTATAATTATATATATTTTTTTTTAATAAACTGGCGAAAGTTCAGTATACAGATTATGTGTGTATAATGTTGAATATATATATATATATATATATTTGTGTGTAGGTGCGTGTGGCCTCGAATCGTGCAAACTGCGAAATGCATATTTAGATTTTTTTCAGAACTATTTTTATCATAGCGAAAGTTATATGACCCAAAACTCGTCAATTTGTTGTAGCAGATTATAGCTACATAATCATAGCAAATAAATCCATTTCAACAAGTCAGCATAAAATCATATTTTTGCCTATATGATTCATTTTCATTTTTTTATTTGAATTATTTGAATTTTACTAAATCGGTAGAATGTTAAAATGTTTCAGGAAACAATAAACTTAAAATATAATAAGTTTTCAAATTAAAGTGAAAATAATGCGTGACGAATTTGTGGTTTCATTTATTCTTCCGGTTTACTTAAGCTTCTCAATTTCCGCATACTTAATGCTGTTTCATTAATAAAAATCAATTTTTACAACAAATTACAGGTATCTCATAATTTAAATACATTCTTCTTAGAATCGATTCTACCTTTCTTTTCTTCGAATTTTTGTTTAGCAAAAAATCGAAAAACAAAATCAGGAAATAAAAATGTCGGTAATGCATTTCCGGTGGAACTCATTACTTGTTGAAATAACTTCACGTGTGTAAAATTGCATGTGAATCAAGCATGACTTCCGCTCAGCAATTTCTGAAGTGTTCATAAGAAAGTTTGTTATGTGAATCAACTCAAATTACTCTTAAACGATTTCGTCGATTTTACGCGAAAAAATGAAAATCCAAGCATTACCATTTTTTTACTGCCCTTATTCACAACCTACCATAAAAAATAAAAAAAAGGGAAATAAAATTGTGAATTTGGAACTTTTTGCAGCAACAATTGCAATTCACTACAATTAATTTCTGAGTGGCCATTTAAGTCTCTGGAGAAATAATACATATAAATTTTCATGTCTTTCTTTGGTTTTATAACACTGAAGTTTAAACAATTTGAATAACTAAGTATTGATTTAAAACGTTTAAAATCAAAGTGTAACAACATTTATTGTAGGTCATTTCCAGTCCAGATTATTCGCTTTTAATATAGAAGCAATCAAAAAATTAAAGAAATAATTTAAAAAATTTTTAATTTTTAATTTAACAACTTTGACGGTAAGAAATCAAAAAATTAATAATTTAAAATTATTAAAATTAAAAAATGGAATTTAAAAATGGTACCAACAAATTTTCTGGAATCTTTATTATGCATTCGCGGTAAAGATTCAAAAACTTAAAAATGTCATTTGATTTTCAGTTTCATTGAACAGCTAGCTGGCTTTTTCAGATTTTGAAAACTAATTGGGTCTTTTGATATGTTTCAAATAAAGCAAAATTTATTTATTTCATTAACTTTTCTTCCTCATAGTGTGAGCTTTGTAATTGCTAAAATGAAAAAAATGTTTCCGCTTAATTAAATATTCAGCAATTACTCGGATGTGCCTATAACACTTTTTTTGAATACGAAGACTTAAAGATGGTTGGAGATAAATTGATGAGATTTGTTAGACCTATATTCACCACTAATATCTCAAAACTGACTAAAGAATTTTTTAAATTAATAATTACATTTTCTCATCACTTTATAATATGTAAAAGTATATTTATATAGAAAAGCTTTTTCCATTCACATAATTTAAAATTGATCTACCCATAAAAAAGATTCCTCCATTCAAGAGAAATCGATTGACCTATAATAATACATTTTATTGAATAATTAGAAAGTTATGGCATTATATAATATTTCAAAAACTTTTGTTTAAAAAAAAACTTTAATCAGAAACCTAATTCAAAGTGATGTAAGTATAAACAAAAGTAATGATAACATTACTCAGAGTTGGTGCAAGAATAAAAAGATACTTAGTCTGAGACTAAATGATTCGCCTATAATATGAATACTTATTATTAACAAGAAAGGATGTTATGGTTATTTATAATATTTAAAAAAAATTTTTTATTTAAAAACTTTCATCAACATAATTTCAAGTGATGTGAGAATAAAAAAGAATCGTTGGTTCCAGACAAATTGACAATTGACCTATAATATCAATTCAATTTATTGAAGAGTACGAAAGTCCTTGTTTCTATACTAATTGATTGACCTACAATATCTATAGGTTTTATTAAAAAGTAAGGGAGTTATACTCATTTATAATATTTAAAACATTTTTCCAAATATTAAAACTTCGTTCATCAGCATAATTTGAAACGATGTGAGAATAAAAAAGAATACTTGATTCGAGACTAATTGGTTGACCTCTAATATAATTACGTTTCAATAAGGATGCTATGGTCATTCTTAATATTTACCAAAGTTTTCTTTACATTAAGACTTTTTTGATCAGAATAATTTTAATTTCAGGCAGGACTATAAAAGAATCCTTGATTCGAGGCGATACGATTGACTTACAAAATTAATACGTTTTATTGACAATAATATAATATTTTAAAAACGGGCTTTCATAATACACATTTTTTTATTAACATAAATAATTTAAACTTGAGGCAGCAACATAAAAGACTCCTTGACACAAAACGAATCGATTGACCTGTAAAATTGGTACATTTTATTGAAGAGTAAGTTACTTATGATCATTTGTAATATTTAAAGAAATGGGGGTTGTATGACCTAGAATAATAATAATAATAATAATAATAATAATAATAATCATCCATTTCTTTAAAATTTAAGAAAGTTATCAGAATTTATCATATTTCAGAAATCTATTTTCTTATAGTAAAACTTTTTGTGTAAAATTTATTCAAAGTTGATGTGAGAATAAAAGATTTGTTGATTTGAGGCGAATTGATTGACCTAATTGTATTGATGTATTTTTATGCCCCGCCTAGCAATTTTTCTTAAATGTTTGTATTATTAATTTTTAATAATTAAAAAAGTCACTAATGCATCCTCTAAAGAATGAAATATGTTTATTAAATATTAATAATGAGGAAGCAAAGTGCTTATCAAATGAGCAGCATACAATGCAAGTATAAATAATTATAAATAAAAACAATATGAAAACTCCCGAAATCAAATTTAAAACTAGATTCATAATTATCATTTGGAAGCAATAAATGTAACTGCTGAAGTTTAGATAATTATAATTTCCTCCTAAATTTAAAAAATATTTCCAAAAAGTGAGAGGTTTTCTTGAATGATGACTTTCATGAACTACTTTTCGTGTTTTATATAAACCTTCATCCATTTTTCAATAGCTGTTAGAAAATTGATTACCTCGTTCACTGAATTTTAAATTTCGAATAAAAAAAATAAAAATAAAAATTGATTTTCTTTTTTGCAGGAAGATGCCGGCTTTGATGCTTTTTGGAAGAAAGTGGCTGGCAGCTACTGACGATCTCGTTTATCCAGGACTATTTGAAATTTTTATTCGTATTGTTTGGTGAGTATTCGCGATTTTGTTGTCATTGAAAATCAACTTAAAAGTTCCAAGGTTTAAGGTATCAAGGCTATTAAGTGGACATTAAAATCAACGTGAATTTTATACGCTGGTGTCTTCGCAAAAACCGGTTTTTCTCGAATAAAACTCAATTTTTATGTTGATTTGCATTTATTGCATTCTTACCTCGTAGACTGCCGTTTCTTAACCTTCATTCAAAATATAAAAAAACTGGAATGTAAACCTTGGATCGAAATGTATTATTTCCGTGCAAAATATATTGAAGGTACGACTGAAAAATTCCAAAAAATAAGATTCCCGACACTGTAAAATTGTCGATTTGGAAAATTCCCGAATAATAAAATTCTCGAATAATAAAATTTCCGAGTTATACAATTCCCGAATTGGAAAATTCCTAACTAATATTATTCCCGTCAGTTTATAATATTACCAAATTGGAAAATTTCCGAATAATAAATTTCCCGACATAAAATTGCCGAATTATAAAATATCCGAATTGAAAAATTTCTGAATTTAAAGAATTACAATTTTTCATACATATGTTTCATTGATTACGAATTTAATCATTAAATTTTTCCTTTTTGAAATAATTTTGAACGTTCAAAATTTTGAAGATTACCGGTTGAATTGAAAATAACAATAATTTTTTTTTTTAAATTTCTGGATGATGCACTTTTTGTAATTTGTATAGTATTTAAAAAAATGCCAAAAGCGTTCGGAAAAACGAATTTTAAATTCACATATATGTTTTTGAAAATCGATGTAAGGTATCACGAAAACAGAGCGTAATTTTTTGTGTTCAAGGGGCCAGTTTGGTCAAATTTAAATTAATAGCTGCAAGCTAAATTCTTATTTTTCAAACTTGAAAATTGGATTTTTTACACCTTCTATACATTTAAACAAATTTGCCCCTCGAACCCAAAAAAATCACCCACTGTTTTCATCATACCTTAATTAATAATTAAATTAAATAATTATAAATATGCTTTATTGATTACAAATATAATAATTAATTTTTTTAAATTATTTTAAATGTTTAAAGTGTCGAAAATTATTTTTTGATGAACAATAATTTGAAATAAAATATTTCTGGGTGACGATTGTTTTAATGTGCATAGTATTTTAAAAAACACAAAAAGCGTTCGCAAAAATTGAATTTTATATATATATATATATATTTTAATCGTTGAAAGGTATGATGAAAAACAGTGGGTGATTTTTTTGATTTCGAGGGGCAAATTTGGTCAAATATAGAAGGTATAAAAAAATCAAGTTTTCAAGTTTGAAAAATCAGAATTTAGCTTGCAGCTATTAAGTTAAATTTGACCAAACTTGCCCCTCGAACACAAAAAATAATTACTCTCTGTTTTCATCATAATTTATATCGACTTAAACAAAAATATATGTGAATTTAAAATTCGTTTTTTCCGAACGCTTTTTGCATTTTTTTAAATCCTATACAAATTACAAAAAATGCGTCATCCAGAAATATTTTATTAAAAATTATTGTTATTTTCAATTTAACCGATAATTTTCGAAATTTTTAACGTTCAAAATTATTTTAAAAAGGAAAAATTTAATTATTAAATTCGTAATCAATAAAACATATGTATGAAAAAATTGTAAATGTTTAAATTTTGAAATTTTACAATTCAGGAATTTTCCAATTCAGATATTTTATAATTTTACAATTTCCTGTGGGCAATTTTCTTATTCGGGAATTTTCCAAGTCGGTAATATTATTAACTTTCGGGAATTTTATTATTCGGGAATTTTCTAATTCGGTACTAATATAAAGAGACGACTGAAAAATCCCGAAAAATAAAATTCCCAACACTGTAAAATTCCCGCATTGGAAAATTCCTGATGAATAAAATTGCCGAAAAATAAAAATACAGAATATGAAAATTCCCGAATATTGACATTCGCGAATAGTAAAATTGCCGAAAATAAAAAATACCAAATTAGAGAACTACCGAATAATATCATTATTGAATAATGAAATTCCCGAATTATAGAATTTTCGAATTGGAAAATTCCCGAATAATCTTATTCCCGGCATTTAATAATATTACCGAATTTGAAAATTCCCGAATAATAAAATTACCGACAAAAAAGTTCAGAATTATAAAATATCCGAATAGAAAATTTCTAAAATTATGTTTTGAATTTAAAATAAAAATAATTTTTAATACTATATTTCTGGGTAACGAGTTTTTTTAATATGCATAGTATTTAAAAAAATACAAAAGCGTTCGCAAAAATCGAATTTCAAAATTTATATATATTTTTTTGAAAATCGTGATATAGTAAGGTGAAGACAGTGGGTGATTTTTACTCGTTTGGTTCGAGGGTCAAATTTTTTCAAATATAGAAGGTGCAAAAAATTCGATTTTCAAATTTAAGAAATAAGAATTATTTTATTTTTTCGAATTTTTCAGTCGTGCCCATTTTCTAATATTACCTAATTAGAAAATTCCCAAATAATAAAATCTTCGACACTTATGTAATATTATTGAATTGAAAAATTCTAGAATAATAAAATTGCCGACAGAAAATTGTCGAATAATAAAATATCCGAATAGGAACATTCCATTTTTTCATATATATGTTTTATTTATAACAAATACAATAATGGAAATTTTTAAATAATTTTGCGTGCTTAAAATTTCAAAAGTTATTGTTTGAATTTGAACAACAATAATTTTTAATAAAATATTCCTGGATATTTCTGGTATTTTGTGGAAAATTTGTTTTCTTTTCGTTTTTGAGAATTACTTTTTAAAGTAAAAATGTTACCATTTAGTTTTTTGTGCGAGCATGAGGTTTTAAATTAAGAATTGATGTTTTCTACTTGGAGAGAAATTTCAGGAGATTAACTCACGGCATTGCTCTTTGATTTTATCACGCTCTGGTTCGAGAACTAAGATCTTGGAACCCTTGCTTTTAAAGCATATGTCTCGAAGTTTCAGACATTAGGCCACGCTCCTTTGCTCTTAGGTCTCGGATTCTATGCTTTTAGATCATAGAGTTCGAGTCTTGAAGGTACGTAAAATAAGTAGCTCTAAAATCATGCGCTTCCGTGAATTAATCTCTTGAAATTTCTATCTATGAAAACTCAAAAATTTGACTTAAAATTCATGTATTTGATTAAAAATTCGTATTTTTTGAAAGTTAATCTGTTCTAGTTGACGATTTAACATTTTGTTAAAAATTCTTTTTTTTTAATCAACTATATTTTCTAAAGTTTAATTCCTTTTTGAACAATTTCTTTAATTGATTCATCATTTAGGTTAGAAATTGATCTGTTTTATAAAAACTAGTGTATTTGGCTTAAAAATTCCTCAATTTGATACGAAATTAAACTTTTTGGTTAAAAATTGGTCTTTTTGGTTTAAAAATTGATTTTTTTGTCTGAAGATTCATCTCTTTCCATGAAAATTTAACTACTACATTTAAAAAAAATTAATCTTCTTGGTTAACAAATAATATTATGGGTTGTTATCTTGAAATTTTGAAGTTTTCTTGAAAATTCATTTTCTTGTCGAAGATTCATGATTTTATTCGAAAATTAATATCTTAAATA
>JAAAKG020058013.1:0-18001 GCA_010014905.2 Druon quercuslanigerum | reverse complement strand
TATATTGTTTAATAAAATTATATTTAAAGAATTAACTTTATTATAAATTTTTAATAAAATAATTATTATAGGTAAAGGAATGTAGGCCCTGAAATGTTTACCTTTGAGCAACGAGCTGAAATTAACCTATTTAAAGCTAGATAATGTATTTTTTTAAATCTTACTTTCGTACTGCAGTTTTATCCGCTTCCCAAACCAAATCAGTTGCATATTGCGGATTAGGATCAGCTTCGAATATATTTGTCTCCAAGGAGTGACCATTTATCGTAGCAATAATAATCGTCGGATAGGCTATTTTATCGAACCCCTTTCCTAAAATATTAAATTTGGACATTAGAGATTGAGAAAAATCCCATTAGATACTTATTCATCCGAATTATTATCAATTTAATACAAGAATTCTGTCAAAAGCAGTAGTGGTTAAAGAGTGAGGTTAGGTTTTGCAAAACTTCCGAGATTCTTACCTTCTTTAATACTCAGCATAATTTGCAGATTAGGACCGACTAATTCATCCATTTTCACGCACTTTATAAGGCAAAAAGGTAAAAAAAGTTTGCTTAAACTTCTGTAAAAATACTAAAGAAACTCTGGCGGCTATCGCAGGTTTCCATGGCAACTGTCAGTATCCTGGCGCCCTCATACTTCCCGCTCCAGAACTGAATTAAACACATAAACATTAAACCAGAATTTTTTTATTATAAATCAGACATGATTATTGTTTCATAAATATTTAGACCTAGTCATAATTAAGAACTTATCAAAATATTTATTAATAAATATTTTAAAAACCATAATTATATTAATTTCTTCATTTTGAATGTAAAACGCGGGAAAAGCAGTAGTGTAGTTTCCCACCCGCTAGGTGACGTTAGTTGCTCTATGAAAGTTCCGCGAAAAATTCAAATTGGATAAAAGAAAAATTGGTTTTTTTACATAAATAAATAATAAAGTTCTTTTGTTTATTGATAAAATAAAGCAACAGTGTCAGTTATTAAGTTCCTGAATAACTTAAATATTTTCGTCTAGGTACCGTTTATATATTAAGTAACGCGTTTTTCTTTTGTTTATATTGTTTTATCGTTTTTGGCTTCATTGCAATTTTATTTTCCTGTTTATCAACAACAAACTCGCGTTACCTATTATTTTACCCTACTGAAAGAATGGTTAAAAAAAATTTTTTAAATCAAAGACAGTAGATTTCAAACAAAAATTACGAATTTTCAACAAAATATTTGAATTCCCGTACAAAAAAGTGTAATTTTGTTTTCAAGAATTTAAATTTTAAATGGCTTAAGATTGATTTCTTTGTTCAAAAATTTAACTATTTTGTTGAAAATTCTTTTTTTTTTAATTGAAAATTATTATTTTAATGAAAATTTAATTGTTCCGTCTTTTCCCGTTGAAAATTCGATTGTTTGAAAATTGAACAATTTTTTTTTTAAATTCAACTATTTTTTAAAAATTTCGTTTCTTTTTGGTTGTAAATGCAATTTTATTATTATTTATTAAAAAACTGTAACAATATTTATATTCTAAATTTCGAATCTAAAGCGCGGGAAAAGGCGCCAATAAAACTAAACACTCTGAAGCATTCAAATCCTATTGGTTCTCCATTATTCGGGCGTTGATCGCCTCCCCCACCTAAAAATTACTCAAAATTGACAGCTTCAAAATTGATAACCGCTCTCAGTTAACCCCAGTTGAGCCCGAAATTCCAAAAATGTTGTCGTTCTCTGCTCAAGTTCCAGTACGTTAAATATTGGTAAAAAATTGCAAAAAAATTCCTTCCTTTTCGCACGAATTGCACTGAAAGTGAAGCTTAACCTCAAAAGTTGAGTTGGCAACCCTGTCGCTAGGCGAGGAAATCTTTGATGTCGAATGTCCGCCGAGCGCGAGGGTCGAGACAGGAGCCCGCAGCCTGTCTCCAAGTTGAAAAAAGTTAGCCAAGTTTAATGTCGCGGTGGATCAGGTTTGAAAAAGTTTGAGCCTCTTAAAAAGTGGTTCCGGGTCTCGGTAATCTTGTTAGTAGACTCGGTCGGCGGATCGACGGGGACGGCGGGACGGAGATCACTCCCTGTCGATGAGCTATAATGGAGGTTTTATTCTGTCGTCCTCTGTGCGGCGAAGAGGACCCCGGGAATGTGCAGGGCGGTGACTAGGGTCTTCCTGGTAGTGAAAGAGTGCGGAAAAGTGTTCCGGGAGAGTGAAAAGTGGCCAAAAGCGATGGACTGGTCCGATCTATTTTGCCGATTTTACCTGTGTGACACTGACACGCGACACAGTAGCCATTGAAATTATTGTGACCTGTGCGTGTGTCGAGTGTACAAATCGAAATTTTCACCGGTAGCCTCAAAATTCCCGGAAAATGGGGATTGATCCTCAGAAAGTAGTTCGTGGAACGTGATCTTCCGAGTTTGTAAAAAAGTGATAGAAGTAAAATAAATATAGGATAAAAGTAGAGTAGGGTTTGAGGAAGTGCATTCTAACCTCCTTTTTTTGGAGTAAAATTAAGTGAATTCGCGTTTTAATCCGGCCAGACGAGTTTGACGATTCGTTTTTTTTCGTGAGACTGTCTTATAGGTATTTATTTATCAGGCAGGAAACTCGATAAGGGATTAATATGCAGAAAAGGGACAGCAGGGAAGGTCGAGGAAAAGAGGAGGGTGCTGATCGTGACCTCAAAAGGGCATCCCGGGGCAGCAACAATATGCACTCCTCCAGGCACGGCGTTACCTCCTCCGGGAACATGCTCATGGTTGGTCCCAACTTCAGAGTCGGGAAGAAGATTGGCTGTGGTAACTTCGGGGAACTTCGACTCGGTGAGTTAACTCAAGATCGCATCAAAATATTTCATGTTTTTTTTTCAGGGTGGCCACTTGATCGGGAAAAATGGGAAAATGTCACTTTGGCCGGGAATTTTACAAAATATTAGAACATCATTAAAAGTCAGGGAATTACAGAAAGTCAAGGTATTTTACATCTGTCAGAAAAAACCTGACAGAATGAGGGATTTTTCGATAAAATGGAGTTAAAGTTAATTTTATTATTTTGTTGACAATTCAACAATTTTTCAAAAAAATCTTTATTTTTTCCTAAAAATTCGTCTGTTTGCTTAGAAATTAAACTACTTTGGTAGAGATTTGGGTTTTTTTTTGGTTCAAAATGAAACTGTTTTGTCGAAAATTAATCTGTCTTAGTTGAGATTCAACTATTTTGCCGAAAATTCGACATTTTGGTTAAATTCAAACCGTTTTGTAATTAAAATCAAATTATTTTTTGGCTGCAATATCCACAATTTTCATTTTTATTGAGATTTTTTGTTTTTTGTTAAAGCAATCTTTTTTGGTAGATAACGTAACTACTTTATTCAAAACTCGTCTTTTTGGATATAAAATTCCTAATTTTGATAGAATTTTCTCTTGTATTTTGTAAGAAAATCATCTTTCCTCGTTTAAAATTAATATTAAATTGTATACAATTATATTTTTGTTTCACAGTACATCTATTTTGGTTAAAAATGTTAGAATTTAGAGGAAAATTTAATTTTCTTGTTCATAATTCAACTATTTGGTTAAAAAGAAATCTTTCTTTGTCGAAAATTCAGTTACTTTAGTGAAAATTCATCCTTTTTTTTTAATTCAACCGTTTTAGGTTTAAAATTAAGTTTTTTGTTGATTCTATATCAATTATTACAATTTTCGTTGAGAATTCATATTTTTCCGTTAAAAATTCAATTCATTTTTTTGTTTGATGGTTTCTTATTTTATTTGAAACCCTCATTTTTTCTAAAGTTAACTGTTTTGTAGAAAATTGTTATTATTGTTTTTAATTGAAAATTTAAGTATTCCATGTTCATTAAAAATTCATTAATTGTTTTGAAATTTTAACTATTTTGTTGAAAATATGTTTTTTCAAATTTATTTTTTTTTCGGAGTGAACGTGTTATTTAAATAGATAACACGAGAATTCTAGATCAATCTAAAAATTTTATAACCCCTTCCTCATACCACTCCCCTCCCTACCGAGTGAGTCACGCCTACCCCGAAAGGGAAACGGCTTAATGGTGTAATAATAATAATAATGGAAATTGAACTATTTTATTTTTTGTTTAAAATTCGACTGTTTAGTTATAAATTTATTTTTTTTGTTGACGATTCATATTTTTTTGGTAATTTTTTTGTATTTTTGGTTAAACGTTCCTTTTTTTTCGTTGAAAATTAACCTATTTTGTTGAAATTTCGTTTTCTTTTGATATAATTATTTTATAACTGAAAATTTAACTATTATATTTTTTGATTAAAAATTTATTTACTTTAATTGAAAATTCAACGATTTGTTTAAGGATAAATTTTTTTTGTTTCACGATTCATAATTTAAGTTGAAATCCCTTTGTTTTTGTACAAAATATAAGTTTTTTAATCATATATTTTTTTAACTGAAAATTTAACTACTGTTCTATTTTCGTTTAAAAATTCATTTTATTGTTTGAAAATTTAACTGTTTTCTTGAAAATTCGTTTTTCATTGTACATTTATTTATTTTCCAACTGAAAATTTTACTATTCTATTTTTGATTACAAATTCAACTATCTAGTTATAAATTCATTTTTGTTGTTGGTAATTCCTAATTTTTGTTCAAAATTATATTTTTTTAACAGAAAATTTAAAGGGAGATAATATTGGTTTTCAATTTTTTTCTGAATTGGAAGAGATCCTTTTCTTGTTGTCAGTTTTATTGAGTTGCAAGGAATTAAATTTTAGTTATTATTTTTTCTAAATTGGAAAAGGGCATTTTTTCTTTTTAAACTTTGTATAGATTTAAAGGGTAACATTTTTTATTTTTTTGTGTATTGGAACAGGGGCATTTTTTATTTGTAACATTTTTATTCAGTTGGAAAGGAGGAAATTTTTATTACTTTTTTCTTAATTAAAAGAGAAACTTTTAAAACATTTTTATCAAGTTGAAATGGATAAAATTTTCGTTTTAATTTTTTCTGAATTGGGAGCGAATCATTCTTTTATTTATAACATTTTCATCATGTTTTGGTTAAAAATCCAACTATTTGGTTAAAAATTCCATATGTTTCCAATTGAAATCTTAAGCGTTTTATATTGAATTCAATATGGTACCTATACATTAATTTTATTTCAAAGAATTCATTCTCCGATAATTCTGAAAAAATCATCATACTCTATAATATGTATACCTTAAGTTTCTGACCGGAAACGTTGAAGGTTTTAAAGTGAGGATATTTAATTACTAAGTGGAAGATAAATTTCATGTGTTAAAAGAAATGTTGATGATGTCAGTGCTGAGATAACAAACTGCTTTCATCAACAGCTCGCGATTTTTATTGATAAACCAGAAAAGTCTTGAAAATAAATTGAAGTAGTAATCGTGCCAAAAATCAGATCTCTGAAAACCATATTTTGTATGATTTCAGCAAATAAAATAATATTACTGATGACGAAATTTGAAATAAAGAACATTGGTTTTAATGACAAACATTAAAAGTGACAAAAAAACGTTGATTTTAACCATTTTTTTCAGTTTAATTTTTTCTTGCTGCCGCTATTGATAAAATAATTATTTTTAGAGAGTTTTAAACTTTAAAAAAAAAGTTGTTTCTTTTTTTATTGGACATAACTGATATAATTTTAATTCTTAAAATCATAGATAACTTTTTTCCAGATATCTGATTTTTGGCACGACATCAAATACCTTAAATATGTTGGAATTAATAAATAATAATAAAAATAATAATAAAATGGAATTGATGACTAAGTTATTCTCATCTAAAAAACGATTTTCGAAAAAAAAGTTTGATCTATGCTTGTTACTTTAATCAGGAAAACTAGAAATATATAGTACCAACTTAGTCATCTAATTTAACCGTATTTTCAATTATCATGATCAATGAAGATCTTTGCCTATATTTATATATACTAATATCGCTGTAGTGATGCTATCAATATCCCCACACTACCGAGAAATGCGGATTCTTCTCGGTTTGTTACAAGAACATTTTTCACCAGCTCTCAAAAAAAAATCCATGTTTTCGTAGAAATGTTATTTAACACAATTATTATTATTCAGTTCGTTTGAATATATAAGGAACTTAATTCTCATTCCTTGGTGAAACCTTGATCTTCTAACTAGCTTTCTAAATGAATAAGTCATTTTGTGCAATCCGTATTACTATAATTACAAATTTATACTTGATTGGCAGTTAATTAATTGTACTATTCAGAGAAAATGATTTTTTTTTCGCCTTTTATGTTTTTCTAATGATAAGTTATATTGAGCTTCAATTTGCTCCTGTTGATCAAGATTGTCATTGGTTTATCGGTGTCTCTTACGTTTCTCTTATCACAAATCTGTGCCCAGACTCTTATCGTTGTAGATAATGCCAAAATGTTTTTAACCGCATTTATTAACATATTTAATATTTTGAAGTGATATAAAAGATCTGAGGGTATTTTAAAACTTGAAGGAAAGTTTCTAGAACATTATAAGATTCAAGGGATTTCAAAGGATTTGAAAAAGTATAGTGTATTTTAAAAGATTCTAAGAATTCGTAAATGTATTTCAATAATTTTAAGGTGTTCCAAAGTTTTTAAAAGATATAGGGAATCTTAAATGATTTTAGGGTGTTTTAAAAGATTTCAAGGAATTTTCAAGAGATGATAAGATCCTAAAAAAATGTCCAAGGGTTTTAATGATTTGAAGGGATTTAGCTAAAAATTTTATAGTTTAAGTTTCTTTCATAGTTTTCCTTTTTAAGGTATCTTCTAGAATTTTAGAATTCTAGATTTTAGGGTATTTCTCAAAATTTCAAGTAAAATTAGAGAGCTTTGAAAAGCGTCAAGATTTTTAAATAATTTGAAAAATTATAGGGTATTTTAAAAGATTTCAAGGAATTTTCAAGAGATGATAAGATTCTAAAAAAATTTCCAAGAGTTTTAATGATTTGAAGGGATTTAGCTAAAAATTTTATAGTTTAAGTTTTTTTTTCAAAGCTGTACTTTTTAAGGTATTTTCTAGAATTTTACAATTCTACATTTTAGGGTATTTCTAAAAATTCCAAGTAAAACTAAAAAGCTTTAAGAAGCTTCAAGATTTTTAAATGATTTGAAAAATTACAAGCTATTTTAGAAGATTCAGAGGCATTCTGAATAGGTTTCAATCATTTTAGGGATTCCCAAGGATTTTTTTTTAAATTCCTTAAACAATTTGCTAGAATTTCGGAAGTTATGGAACGATAAGATATCGGGTATTTTTGTAAATTTCAAGGAATTTTATCAGATTTGTGATGATTTCAGTCATTTTAAAAGATTTCTTTTAAATCTTTAAAGGTATTTTAATCAATTTTCGAGGAATTTTTAAAGAATTTATTCTCAATAATTGAAGGTATTTCTATAAATTTTAAAGATTTTAACATATTTGAAAAAATTCCAAGAAATTTGCAATTGATTTCAATAATTTAAAGGGATTTTAAAGAATTTCAAAGATTCTAGGGTATTTTTTAAAAAATCCAAGGAATTTTCAAGATCTTCAAAAATTGTAATGGATTTTAAAATAAATGACAGGATTTGAAATATTTTCGGCTATTTTAAAATATTCCAAGAATTTTTTTCAAAGATTTTTAAGTGATAAAAATTTTTCAAGGAAGTTCCAAGGGTCTTAAGGATTTTAAGGGATTTAAAAAAAATGTATGGGGGTTTTTACAGGACTTATAAAGTTTTGAATTAGTTTAAAATGTCCCAAAGAATTTTCAATTGATTTCAATAATTTGAAGGGATTTTGAAGAATCTGAAAGATTTCAGGGTAGTTTTTAAATTCCAGAGAATTTAAATACTTTAAAAAGTTGCAAGGAATTTAAAGTTTAAAATTTTTTTAAGGGTTTAAATTATTATAAAGGAGTTTGAAAAATTGAATTTTGGAAAATCAATAATTTTAAAGAATTTTAAAAGCTTTCAAGATTTTTTAATAACTTTCAAGGATTTCAGGGAATATCAAATTTAATAGAATTTCACGGGATTTTATAATATTTTCATTGATTTCGTAGAGATAGTTCATAAGTAATGAGGGATTTTGTATGATTTTAAAGTATTTTTGCAATTCATTTAAATCCATTTCAAATTCACTCTAAATTATTTTGATTTTTTTAATTCACTCGAATTTTTATCAAAATTTTTTTAATCCCCTTGCATTTTTCTAAACTAATTTCTAACTTACTGAATTCAGTTTTTTTTTCTTTCATATTTTTGTATTGTTTTTAATTCACTTTATTTTGTTTTTAATTCGCCATGAAATTCGATGAATATCATCAAATTTTTCTCATTCCCCTTGAATTCTTCTACATTAACTCTAATTTTATTGAAATCAATGGAATTTTTTCCAATTCTTTGAGTTTAACTTAAATTGTTTTTATATCTTAAGAATACTTCATTTGTTAAAATTCACCTAGAATAATATAATTTTCATCGAGTTATTTTAAATTCAAAAGAGAATTAGTCACATTATTCCTGCACATTAGTAACGTTTAGCCTGGGAAAATAAAAAATTAGTCTGGGAAAAATCAGGGAATTTTGAAAATGAAGTTTTGCGACAGTGGAGTTTCAGATTTTTTGTTTCAGTCTGCAATTTTAAATCGCGTGAGTGATCATCGGTGTGTAAGTCCCTATTAGGGTTTTCTGCTTGGGTGAACTGTTAAAATCTCTTTAAAGAAGTTTACGCGTCGCTTATGCATGAAATTACTCTTCTCCACTGGTCTGTCAACAGCAGAAGTGCTTCTTTAACCAAGCCATAATTGAATGTCGTTCAGCCAGTAATAAACAAAAGGCTACATCCACAAAAGATGATAACTTTGGCCTCGCCTTTGATAACAAATGTAATTCAGATCAGAGATAATCCTATTTTATTGTTTTTAATCCAGGTCGTTTTACTTCAGGCCTTTGTTATATCAACATATTCCATATTCATCTTTATTATAACAATATTCATAAGGAATGGATATTTATTTTTACAATTTCTCGAGGTTTTCCTTGAAAATAGCGTCAACGTCGAAAGCTTTTTTTGACTTCGTTTCGAGCGAAATTGGAAGAATTCAACTGAATTAAAAAAAATCAAGAGAATTCCAAATCAAGTAAATTGAATTCCAAAAAATATTTAAGAATCCCTCAAATCTTGTGAAAAAAGTCTTTGAAATATATGGTAAAATCTTGTGAAATTCAATGAAATCTGATGGTATTTCATGAGTTCCTGGAAAATTTATTAAAATACCTTCAGAGCTATTACAATCTCTTAAAATCATTCAAATTCTCGGAAATCTTATATCTTATTCGTTTTATGTGTATCTTCCGAAATCCTAGGAAATTCTTTAGAACCGCATGCCATTTTTAGTTCCTTAAAATACTTGGAAATTTCTAGAATCATTCCATTTTTTTTAAATGCCTTAGAATCTTGTAGCAGACTCTAAAATATTAAAAATCCTTTGAAATCCCATTAAATTGCTGAAATCAATTTAAAATTTCTTGGAATATTTTTAAATACCCTAACTTATTTAAAATGCTTTACAATATTTTCAAATCCATTACAATATTTTTAAATGGCAGAAAAATGCCTTAGAATTTTAAAAAATGCTTTAAATCTTTTGAAATCTCTTGAAATTCTTTAATATTAACGAATCTGTTTAAGATTCTTTAATATTCCTTCACAATTATTAAAATCAATTGAAAATTTATTAGAATATATTGAAATTTATCCTAGAGGATCACATGATATCTGATATTTCCCGAAATCCTGTAAACTTAATTAAAATTTCTTTTAAAGTCATTGAAATCGTCGAAAATTTTATCGAATTTCTTGGAATCTTTTAAAATATAAAACCTTATAGGTTACCTTATAGGTTTTAAAATCTTTAAAATTATTCAAATCCTTAGAAATTCCTTGAAAATTTGTTAATCTCTTGAAAATTCCTTGGAATCTTTTAAAATATCCTAAAATATTTAAAATCCTTTACAATCTTTTGAAATCCCTTGAAACTTTTTAAAGCTCTTGAAAATTGTCTTATTTTTAAAAAATACCCTTGAAAATCGTTTTAAATCCCGTTAAATTCTTGAAGTCTTTCAAAATTATTCAGGAAAATTTAACAACAGCTATAGACCCTAATTCAATAGTGGTTATCCCATGGGTTAATTTATTAAAAGGAAAGCAAGAAGGAAAGTGACTAAAGTGATATTTTTATTTTAAACATTATTTTTTGACCGAGAATTTTTCAAATTTTTAGAAGAGTAAACTTTCCAATCAATTGTTAATTTTTTCATTTATGATAAATTCGAGTTTACAATGTAATTCTAAAATTGTTTATTTCAAAAAATTGCAATTTTAGATCTTCATTTTTAAGTATACATTAAAAAAAATATTTGACTGTTCGTTTAAAACGATCAGTTATAAATCAAGTGTTCAACACTAAACAATTTAAAACTGAGTAGTTTGAAATAGAAAGACTAGAATCGTTAAAATTTCAAAGAGGTAAATTTAATATTTCAAGGTTACAGTTTTAATTATTGTATTTAAAAATTTTAATTTTCAACTGAAATTGTTGATTTTTAATGTGTAAATGTCAATTGTACAATGATTAACTTATAAAAAAATTCGAGAAATTTTGAAAGATATTTAGAAGTTTTGAAAAGATTTAGTAATAATTTAACGCTTGAAATGATTTTTAACAATTTAAAGCAAACAGTCGATTTGTGCATATTTCGATGAAAAATTTAGAATTTAAAAAAGAATTGTGTAAGGTTTCATAAGAATAACAATTGTGAAAGATTTCACAAGCTTTCGAAAATTGTCAAAAAAGATTCTGGAAAATTGTAATGCAATTTTTTAATTTTGTACTATTTTTTAAGGAAAAATTCGAATAATTTAAAAGAATATTTTAAAGTTTTGAAAAAATTTCGATAATAATTTAAAGTTCTGCTTTTTAAAAGCTTAAAATGTTATAATTTTAAAAATTTATTTGTGATGTTATATTTTTTGAACTGAATCTAAATCTTTGTACTGTATAATTTATAAAAGTTTATAATGGTAAATTTTGCAGTTTAACTGCATTTAAATTAGCATTGTTTGATTGAAAAGTATCAAAAGCTTATATTTTTATACTTCAATTATTGAGTGTTTGAATTAAAAAAATGTGTAAACTTTTATTTTCAAAAGTTTAAAATTCAAGAGTTCCCTTTTGAGTGCTTTAATTCGCAGTTCTGTTTTATTACTTCAAATAAAAATTTAGTAAAACCCAAGTTATATTCCCGCCCGAAAACTACCCCAACCACTTTTACCTGAACAAATTTTGAGCGCTCGCAGGCAAGCATAAAAAAATGTAATTTTAAATAAACCACTCAAAGTTGATATTTTTTTTTAAATTAAAAAACCTGACTTTTCTCTGAACTGCGGCCAGCCTGGTTATTAGAGTGGCTATTTGAAATTGTTTCACCTGCGTCAAGACGAGGTTGGCCTGGGGAATTAAAATCGGAAAAGTTTTCTAATTATTTCGGAAACGAGAGAATTAAATGAGATTTGAAGTAGGTCGGATTGTCTAGCCATGTAGATAGTAGATTGACTTTTCTATGGTATGTGGGAATGAATAAGAGGTCGTTAACAAGTTATCCTATGTATATTGTATATAGCCACTCACATGACATACAGAGAAGTTTACTCTGGACGCAAGTTGAACGGGTTGAATGACTCGAGTGATCGAGGAAAATTATCAGGGTGGACGTAGGTCAGGGAAAGCCTGGAAATGCGGAAAAAGTAAGGGCATTTTATTCGTCAGCCAAGGCCAGGGATTAAATAAAATGTTTTGAATTCAGGGAATTTCTATACTAGGTGCTTTAAATAACTGTCACGGTAAAAAAATTTCAAATTTATTTCAATTTTGAAATTTTTTATTTCTTTTATAAAAGGTTCTATGTTAAAAATGTTTCAAGATTAAAATTTTGGTTCTTTCAATAATAATGTTCAGGGCCAAGGAAAAGTTATGGGGAATTTTGAAAATGAAGTTTGTGGCTATCTCTGTATAATATCGATTTTAATATTCTTTTTAGTTATTTACATATTTGCTTTGTGTTTCTGTTTCTTTTTTTTTTTGTTACTTGTATTATGTAAAAAATTTCTAAAAATAAAGTCAAGAATTTAACGGCTAAATTTGGACGATCACCACAAAATTTCTCCATTGCAATCTGAAAAAAAACCTTTTTTTCTTCTCTTTCCCCCTAAAAAAAGAAAAAATTCGTTTTTACATTTGGAAAAAATAAACAAATAAATAAAAAACAAAAAAAAAGGAAAGAAAAGTGAGAAGGCAACCAACCAAATCCCCTTCCTTCTCCTCTTTTTTTAAATTCCTTCTTCCTTTTTTTTCTTATTATTATCAAATCACAAACAAAAATCATTTATCAAAAATAATCAACAACGTTTCGGTACTCATACAGCACCCATGTCAAGGCAAAATATATAATAAAATTTAAAAAAAATGTATATTATTAATAAATATTTTATTATACTATTTTTGATAAATGACTTTTGTGTGTGATTTGATAATAAGACCAAAAAGAAAGAAAGAAATAAAAAAGAAGGAGAGGAAAGGGGATTTGGTTGGTTGCCTTCTCATTTTTCTTTCCTATTTTTTGTTTTTTATTTAAAAAATTCTCTTTTGACCGATTTTTCATTTTTATTGTTTGAAAATACAACCGTTTTATTAAATATTGATTTCTTTTGGTTGATGCATAAACTATTTTGATTTTAAGTTCTTCATTTTTAGTTTAAATTTTCTTCTTTTTTGGTTCAAAATTTAACTTCGGGGTTAAAACTGCAACTAGTAAGTTAGAAATTAATTTTTTTCTGGTTGAAGATTCATAATTGTAGTTGAAAATTCGTCTTTTTGGCAAAAGATAAATATTTGCATGTTGCAAATTTTTTTGTTAAAAATTCGTCAGTTTCTTTTAAAATATTGTATTTTTGGTTACAAGTTGAAGTGATTTGTTAAAAAATATTACTTTTAATTTTTGAATTCATCTATTTGGTTGTAAATGCAACTGTTTGGTTGATAACCAATTTTTTGTTGAAAATTCAACTATTTGCTTGAGTTTTTTTTTTTATAAAATTTTAACTGAAAACGTAAAAATTTAATTTTTGTTCGAAAATTTATCTTTAACATTTTTAAATAAAACTATTTACTTAAAAATAAAAACTTTGTTGAAAATTCCTCCCTTCAGTTCATTTATTTGGTTATAAATGCCACTGTTTGGTTGATAATTAATTTTTTGTTGAAAATTCAACTATTTGGTTGAATTATTTTTTATAAAAATTAATTGCTTTAACTGAAAACATAAATATTTAATCTTTTTCGAAAATTTATCTTTAACAACTAAAAATAAAATTATTTTGTTCAAAATTTCGTCCTTCAGTTCATCTATTTGGTTGTAAATGCAACTGTTAGGTTGATAATTAATTTGTTGTTGAAAATTCAACTATTTGGTTGAAAGTTATTTTTTAAAAATAAAAATTAATTGTTTTAACTAAAAACGTAAATAATTTTTTTTGTTCGAAAATATATCTTTAATATTCACAAATAAAAATATTTACTTAAAAATAAAAATATTTTGTTGAAAATTCCTGCATTTGCTGAAAAGTGCAACTATTTTGTTAAAAGTTTGTCTGTTTCTTTTAAAAAGTGTATTTTTTTGTTAAAAGTTGAAGGGATTTGTTAAAAATTATTATTTTTAATTTTTGAATTAATCATTTTAATTGAAAAGTAATTTTTTTGATTAAAAATTTAATTATTTATTTAAAATTTTAACTCTAAGGATAAATTTAACTATTTTGTTGCAAATTACTTTTTTTTTTGTCGAAAATAATTTTTTTCAAATGAAAAATATAACTTTTGGTTTCCAAATTTATTTATTTTGTTGAAAATAATCTTCTTGGTTAAAAGTTCATCCCCGTGTGTTGAAAAGTCAATTATGTGGTTGAAAATTGAACTATTTTGTTAAAAATTTAATTATTTTGTTGAAAATTCAACTTTGAGGAAAAATTTAATTATTTTCTTGATAATTTCCATGTAAGTAGAAGTCTTGATTAGTCTTGATTAGTCTTTGGTAGTCTTGGAGTATTCTCGCGTACTTCGCGGCAAGTCGGTGGAACTCGGAAAATTGATCATGATCGAACTCGTACGAAAACATCTGCTCTGAGCATGCGCAAAACAACTTCGTCTCGATTTTCATTCTGTTTCATTCCCAGTATCATTCGCACTATTTGTCTCAATTTTGTAATCTGCTCCGATTGGATGCAATTATAACTTTCGGTTTAATAGCTCGTGTTAAAAAATTATAATGTGCATTTTTTTGAACTTATGAATTGAAAATTCATCTTTCTTATTTAAAAATGAACTTTTTGTTAAAATTAATCTTTTTTCGTCCGAAATTTAACTTAAATTTAAATTTAAATTTATTCTTTTTAATTTAGTTTTGAATATAAAATTCGTCCTTTTGCATTGAAAATTCATTTTTCTCTGTCAAAGTTATTTTTTTATGTTTAAAAATATACTTTATGTTAAAATTCTTTTTTTTTATTGGAGTACTAAACTCTTTTGAATAGAAAATTCGTCCTTCTGGATTGAAAATTCATCTTTTTTGGTCAGAAAGTATTCTTTCTTATTTAAACATAAACTTTATTATTGAAAATTGAACTGTCTTAGAAAAAGATACGTCTCTTTGGCTTGAAAGTCGACGTTTGCACGTTAAATTTTTGACTATTTTGTTAAATAGGTCATCTTTTTTTTGTAGAAAATTCGTCATTTTACATTGAAAATTCATAATTTTTTAGTAGAAAACACATCTTTCCTAATTAATAATTAAATTTTTTTATCGAAAATTCATCTTTGCGAGTTAAAAATTATACTATTTTGTTTTAAAAAATTACCTTTTTCATCGAAAGTTAACTTAATTGAAAAAATCATCGTTTTGGATTGAAAGTTGATCTTTTTTTATCAAAAAGTCATGTTTATTATATAAAAATGAACTTTTTTGTTGAAAATTGAAGTGTCGGCGAAAAATATTTGTCTGTTTTGGCTTGAAAATTTAACTGTTTGGTTTTTATTAAAAGTTTATTCTTTTTTGTAGGCAAATTCGAACATTTTTTTGATAATTCATCTTTGCAAGTTGAAATTTTCACTATTTTGTTAAAAAATTATCTTTTTGTCAAAAATTAAGCTGTTATAAATAGGAAATTCGTTCTTTTGGATTGGGCATTAATTTTTTAAATCAAAAAACTATTCAATAATGAACTTTTTTGTTGAAAAATCAACAGACAATAAAATTGTCTTCCTGGCATTCAACATTTCCAAATAGTATTATTGTACTCTTAGTGTTCTTTTTGGATCGAAAAGTCTACTATTTTGTCAAAAATTCAATTATTATTTTGTTAAATGTCATCTTTTTTTCGTTGAAAATTAAACTATTTTTTGGTGTAAAGTTCAACTACTGGATTTAAAATTAACTTTCTGGAGATAGTTCCTTTACCTTTGTAGAAAATTCAACTCTTTGGTTTAAAATCAACTCTTTTTTCAAACATCATATTTTGGTGATGATAATTCAACTGAAATCTTTCTTGGTTAAAAATTCATCTATTTTTCTGAAAATTCATTTTTTACCATCCCTGCAACTTTAATGAATGTTCCCTTTTTTTTAAATTAGATTTAATACTTGTGTATAGTTAATTCGATTAGGCCAAAAAATTGCATAATATCATTAACTTCTGTTCTAATGCTGGGTAATAAATGATTAAAAGAATAAATTAGAACCTCGTAGAAAATAATCTTATAGGTTGAGCATTCATTTTTTAGGTTTAAAATTCAACTATTTTGTTGAAAATATAATTATTTTGTCGAAAAATTAACTTTGGTGAGACTTTTTACTATTTTCATGAAAATTCATCTTTGTTGCTAGAAAATTAATCTTCATGGTTGAAAATGATCTTTGTAGGTTAAAAATTTAACTATATGGTGAAAAATTCAACTGTTTTGTTAAAAATTTAATGATTTTGTTGATTATTTAACACTAATTAAAAATTTAACCTATTTGTAGAAAATCTGATTTTTGTTCTTGAAATATCAAATTTATATTTTTCGTTATGAATTCATCTTTCTATTTAGGAATTCAAGTGTAGGTTAAAAACTCATTACCTTTGTTAAAAATTCAACTATTTTTCTGAAAATTAAACGATTTTATTAAAAGATTATCTTTTTCTGTTGAAAATTATTAATCTATTTTGTTGATCATTTGTCCTGTGGTATTGAAAATTTATCTCTTTTGTGGCAGAAAAGCCATCTTTTATGGTTTAAATAAATTGAACATTTTTTAATTTGAATTTGAATGGTTTTATTACGTTTGTAAAATATGCTATATATTAAATATTTTTCAAGATTAAAATTCTGGTCTTTGAATATTAATGGTCAGGGAAAATATAAAATGTTGCAGGTAAAAGTAAGGGAATTTTTAAAATAAAGTTTTGTGGCTACCCTGAGTATAGTTAATAATCAATCTCGTAACTATTATTTAAAAAATGTTCTTCCTATGAACGAGACCTATCGATGCTCCTAAGGCGAAGAAAAAGACATTTTATCAGATAAGTTTAAAACTTTAATCGAGAACTTGTTTTTTTATTGATAAAGAGTGACGATAACAATTATTAATCAGCTTATCAACATTGCCGATTCTGTATGCTTATCGGTTTCTCATTCGTTGCAAGAAATTGAAGCTTAAACTGTTTTCCTGTAATGAAACAGTATGGGGTTTCTGGTCAAACATTATCTGTAGTATCTGTAGTCTTGTATCCTTTTATTAAGTCTCGTATTCTGAACTCCTGAATGGCGCCGATCGCTGCCGTTGCCAGGTGCTTTGGGGTGAAAATAATGATGGCTTTCCATTCGGACGTGAAAAAAAAATAAATACGTATAGCAGCACACAGAGTTCCCCTATTTCTTATCCTATATCTATCGGGCGATTATGGCCTTGAATGCGAAACGGCTACCGAGTGCAAGTGAGTGCAAGGACTCTGCGTGAATTGAACAAAGGTTGTCGGGAAAATTTGTTGCAGTGACATTGCATACACTTGAGTCGGTGTAATGGTAATTTTATTATGAAAGGCCAAGAGAGCGTAATTCTTGTGAGAAACCTTCACTTTCCACCGGCATCAGGTTGTTGGCAGCTGACGACTTCTTTTAAACAATTTTCTATTCAGTAGGAACAAAACTATAAACTTAAATTAAGTTGATTCACTAGGCTGAGCATTTTTGAGGTGGACCAGGAATTTTGTTTAATTTTCAAGTTAAAAACCATTAAAGTTGATAAAATAGTGGTTTCTTTTAATTTCAAGAGCAGCACATAATAAAATGTTGTTAGTATGAAAGAATATTTTTCGAGTTTGAAAAGTCAATATATTAAATTTTAGTGTTAGACTGTGCACTCTTTTCAATATTTTCTCTTTTGGGGTAATTTGTTTGAAAATTGAAGTATTTGGTCGAAAGATATTTTTTTGTAATAAAAAAGAATTGTTTAAACTGAAAGTGTAAATATTTTATTTTATCTCAAACTTTATTTTATTTTTTTATTATTTTTTTATTATTATTTTATCTCAAAATTTATCTCAAACCTATTTACTCAAAAATAAAACGATTTTGTTATAAATGCAACTGTTTGTTTGGTAATTAATTTGTTGTTGAAAATTCAACGATTTGGTTGAAAGTTATTTTTTTTATTAAAAATTACTTGTTTTAACTAAAAATATAAATATTTAATTTTTTGTCAAAAATTCATCTTCAACATTTGAAAATAAAACTATTTTGTTGAAAATTCCTCCCTTTTCTGAAAATTTCAACTATTTGTTGTTGAAAATTCAACCTTTTGGTTGAAAGTTATTATTTTATAAAAATTAATTGTTTTAA
>JAAAKG020058002.1:0-18001 GCA_010014905.2 Druon quercuslanigerum | reverse complement strand
TGTCCTTGTTATGAGTGCTAACTGATTACACATTACACTCATTTTTAATCCAATACTCTCTGGGATTTTGGTGGGCATCTTGTGAGTGTTGATCCGGGGGGGGGGGCGGGTGCGTAGTCAAAGTAACTTCACATGTGTATTTTAGCATGTTTCAAAGTAATAAATATTTTTGGTATAAAAATAATCTTTATGTTTAAAAATGTATGTTTTTGTTTAAAAATGGAACTTATTTATAGGGGGTTCTGTTTGAATTTGGTTTAAAATCGGGTTTTTCGGTATAAAATTAATATAATTATTTAAAAATGCATCTTTTTGGTTTAAAATGTAACTTCCTTCAAAATAAAAAAAAATTCTTTCTTTCTTAAAAATTCAAGTTTTTGGTTGAGAATTCTTGATTGTTATTAGAAACTTGTCTTTTTTGATAGTGAATTAATATTTTTGTTTAAGAATTCATATTTTTTAGTTGAAAATTCAACTTTTTGATTGAGAATTTTCGAATTTTGTTTAAAAATTCGGTTTTTTCTGCAGAAAATTAATGTTTTTATTTAAAAATTCGACTTTTTGGCTTACTTACTTTTTTTAATAAAAAAAAATTATTTCTTTTTTAAAAATTCAACTGTTTGGTTGAGAATTCTTAATTGTTATTAAAAACTTGTCTTTTTTATAGTGAATTAATATTTTTGTTTAAAAATTCACCTTTTTTAGTGAAAACTCCAACTTTTAGCAGAAGAACTCTTGATTCTTATTAAAAATTTGTATTTTTTGGTAGTAAGTTAATCTTTTTGCTTAAAAATTCATATTTTTTCGTTGAAAATTCAAGTTTTTGATTGGGAATTTTCGAATTTTGTTTAAAAATTTGGTTTTTTCTGCTAAAAAGTAATGTTTTTGTTCAAAAACTCAACTTTTTGGTTATAAATTTAACAACTAGTTTTTGAAGTTAAACCATTTTCTTAAAAATTAAAAAAATATTTATTTCTTTCTTAAAAATTAATCATTTTAGTTTGAGATATCTTGAATTTTATTAAAAACTTGTCTTTTTTGGTAGTGAATTAATCTTTCTGTTTTCAAATTTAAATATTTTTGTTGAAACTTCAACTTTTTGGTTGAGAATTTTTTAATGTGGTTAAAAATGCATTTTTTCGGTAGAAAATTAATCTTTTTGTTTAAAAATTCAACTATTTGATTAATAATTCTTGAATTTTTATAAAAAAAACTTGTCTTTTCTGGTAGTAAATTAATTCTTTTGCTTAAAAATTCTTTTTTATATATGTAAACTCAACTTTTTGGTTGAGAATTCTTTAATTTTATTGAAAATTTATGTTTTTTGGTAGTAAATTGATCTCTTTATGTAAAAATTCATCTTTTTTAGTTAAAAATTAAACTTTTTTGTTAGCGCTTCTATCTTTTTGTTTAAAAATGCATCTTTTTTAGTTAAAAATTTAACTTTTTACTAGCAAATCAATCTTTTTGTTTAAAAAATCATATATTTTAGTTGAAAATTCAACTTTTTGTTGGAGAATTCTTAAATTTTGTTTAAAAATTCGGTTTTTTTGGTAGTAAATTAAGGTTTTTGTATAAAATTCATATTTTTGGTTACAAATTTAACAACTGGCTTTTAAAGTTGAATTACTTTCTTATAAATTAAAATTTTTTTTCCTATTTTCTTAAAAATTCAACTCTCTGTTTGACAGTTTCAAAATTTGATTAAAAATTCATCTTTTTACTAGTAAATTAATCTTTTTGTTCAAAAATTCACCTTAGTTGAAAATTTAACTGTTTGTTTGAGAAATCTTGAATTTTGTTACAAATTCGGTTTTTTCGGTAGAATGTTAATTTTTTTGTTTCAAAATTCGTTTTTTTTGTTATAAATTCAACAACTAGGTTTAAAAGTTGAACTACTTTCTTAAAATGCATTTTTTTTGACGATTCAAAATTTTAATTAAAAATTTGTCTCTTTGGTCATAAATGGCTAATTTTTAAGTAAAAATTCAACTGTTTGTTAAAATTGGACAATTTTTGTACAAATTCGCTCTTTTTTGTTTAAAAATAATCTAGTTTAGTTAAAAATTCAACTCTTGGGTTGAGTGTTCTTGTATTTTGTCTTGAAAGTTCAATAATTTAGTTAAAAAAATCAACGATTCGGTAGAAAATTCGTTTTTTTGATAGTTTAAAATTCTTTTTTTTTAATTAAAACTTTAGCTATTCCATTTTCTGCAAAAATAAACCTTTATTGATGCAAAAATTTATTAATACCCGGATTAACTTTCATATAAAATTCAATTAGGCAAATTTCATAATTTGATCTGAAAATTACTATTTTATTTTGATTGCTTATCTATTACCGAAGTTTATCGGGGTTTACCTGAAGACTAACTTACTTTCAGGGGGGGGACATAACCCAAAAAACAGTTTTCGTGGGGGGGGGGGGGGGTAAATTGTCTAAAATTGGTATCATAGTTTATGGATGATCCCTAATTTACTTGACAATATTTTCGAATATCACTTTTTGATATTTAACTTTTTGTTGCGAATGCGAAGGGACGAAGCTCAAGTAGTAATATATTGTAGTAGAAAGCATGGTTTGCTGTTTGTTGTTTGCATGTGTAAAATTGTGTGAAAAATCCGTTTTCAGAATATTTTTATTCAGAGTCTTCTGTACTAGATTTAAAGAAATAGTATGCAAGAGATGGACTGCATGCTCAATTTTAATAAGACTTTATAGTAAATTTATATACCTAGCAAAATATAAACTTAGGCAAATTTCAAGTCATTTAGAAAAGAAAAAAAATCTGATGAGAAAGCGAGGACTTAAATATTTAAGAATATTGCACGAGCATGCGTGAATTGTCTTTTTTTCGTGAATTATCTTGATTTGTGTAGTGTGCATCGTGCAGAATGTTTAATTTTGTATATTTTAAGTATCGCTGATACTAGTTTATCGTCACTAATGTTTCGTCTGAGCTCGTCTCAATACGAATTCTTACTTATCTTGGTCTTGAAATACTCAAATAAAGAGCAGCACTATTATTTACACCTGCATTGGTTTCGCTGTAACATTTTGTGCAATAAAAGCAGTTCGCAGATAAAACTCGACAAGACTCGTTCTTACCTACGTAATCATTTACTTTTCCTCCTTCCGCTTGCTATTAATATTACAATCTCTCGTTAACAATCTCCCTGCATTTATCTTGTCTGCATGCTTGCATCTCGTTTTCAGAATTAACAATTGGGATTGACGCTTGACTTATGCATGCTTCCACTTAAGACCTTGTTTGATTAGATGTTCGAATTCCCTATTTTGTAATGCAGGGTGTCTACTTAAATCCTGGAAAAAAATTCCCTGAGAATTTCAGGTTTTTTCCAGGTCTTTTTTTCATAGTACGGACCCATTCAAATATTTCGCATTTTTTAAAACAATCTACTAGGAATATGTATACAGTTTTGCGAGTTTAATCTAGAAAACTTGGACAAATTATATTACAAGATATTCATGAATATATTAGCATCATCGATTAATTAAATAATTAAATAATACTATAAAGATAATTAATCATTTATTGAATTTACCTCGAAAGTCCATGAATTTGAATAAAAATTTAAACAGATTATTGCTTTATCTTCTTATAATTAAAACTCAGTGCATATTTATGTAAAATTAATTTAAATCCTATATGAAATTCAATTTAAACTACTTCAAATTCCTAACTTTTCAAGTGGAAATATTTCATTTTCAATTTTTAACCAAACTGTTGAATTTTTAACTAAAAATGATCAACGTTTAAGACAACAGTTAAATTTTGAACTGAAAAATATCAGTTTTTACGAAAAATCAAATAGTCAAATTTTAAATTTGAAAAATTAATTTTCTACAAATAAAAACAACAAATTTTCAACTAAAATGATGAATCTTCAACTGGACTAGATGAATTTTAAAACAAAAAGAATAATTTTTAACAAAAGAGTTTACCTTTTAACAGTCTGTGGTATTATTTTCAACCATAAAAATGAATTTTCAAACAAGAAGACCAATTTTCAAACCAAAAAGAATAAATTTTTACCAAAAAAGACTTCTGTTCAACAAAACAAATGTTTTTTTCAAAAAAATTAGTTAAATGTTAAACCAAAAAATATATAATTTCAACCAAAAACGGGATGGTTAAATTTTTAGTTAAAATAATTAATTTTTAACTAAACTGATGATTTGAGACTAAAAAAATGAATCATCAAATAAAAAGATTAATTTTTTACCAAAAAAAAAAGATTTCTCAGCAACTTGCATGAATGCTCGACTGAATACATAGTAGAATTTTGAACTAAAAATTATCAATTTTCATCAAAATAATTAAATTTCAAACTAAAAAAGATCGGTTTCCAAACGATAAATGAAATAGTTTTATTTTCAATCAAAAACAGTAATATTCAACGAAAATGATAAATATTTAACTGGAATGCGTAAATACTAAACCCAAAATATGACTTTTGAATTCAAGTTCTGAATATATAACCAGAATACTGGAATTTTCAACCAAAAAGATGAAGTATTAAGCAAGAAGATTAATTTTCTATCACAGAAAACGATTTTTTAACAAAATACATGAATTTTTGAACGAAATAGTTAAATTTTCATTAAAAATAATTAATTTTTTAACTAAACTTTAATTGGAATAGTTACATTTTCAGTTAAAAAAGAATAATTTACCTCAAAAAAACTAATTAAAAGAAGCTTGTTTTTCCAACAAAGTGATGCATTTTCAACTAAAATGAGAAATCTTTAACTGGAATAATTGAATTTTAAGTTAAAAAGATGAATTTTTAACTAATATTATGGATTTGTAACTATAATAATTGAATTTTTACAAAAATGTTAATTTTCAATTAAAAAGATTGATTTCTACCAAAGAAGACAAATTTCCATCTAAAAAATATCCGTAAAAGAATCCTAAAAAAGAACCAAAAATTGGATAGCTAAATTTTCAGTTAAAAAAATAATGTTCAAACAAAGACATTACTTTTTAAATAAAATGTTGTTATATTCAACTGGTCCAGTTGCATGTTTCGTTAAACAAAAATTAAAAAATAGTATAAATAGTTAAAGGAATAGTTAAATTTTCAGTAAAAAAATTGATTTTATGGCAAAGAAAAAACGAATTCTCAACCAAAGAGATGTATTTTCAATTAAAATGATTAATATCCAACCAAAAAAATTAATTTTCGACTAGAGTTTAACTTTCAACAAAGTAATTAAATTTTTATTTCACAAAAGATTAATTCTAAACGAAAATGTAGTTTTCTATATTTCAATAAAAAAAGATATAAATTTTTAATAAAGACAGGTTTGAATTGGAAAAACAAGCGATTTTTACATAAGTTGAATTTCCAATTAAGAAAGTTTTTTCAACAAAAATTAATTTCAAACTAAAAGGAAAAAGCATTTTCAAGAAAATAGTTAAGTACAGTAATATAAAGCTATACTGTTGAAAATGAAGAATAATTGTAATTCAGTTTAATAATGCAATTTTTAAAAAAATGAAGCAGGCTCTCGATTTTCCATGTTTTCCAGGTAGGATAGACACCCTGTAATAATTAATGAGCCCCTTCGACTTCGCTTTCTTTTAATTTAAGAAAAATAAAGACTTCCACTTGATCTACCCTAGTTGCAAAATAATTTCTCGCTTTGCTCCAACTTTCCAGGCTTACAATTTTACTTGATATTTCAGGATCACCCGTGGAACCTTGAATTTCAAATCAAGCGACCGTCAAACTCCCCTGCCTCGAAACATCGAGACGATCGACTCAAGCCTGAGCCAAGATCCAGCCTGTGCAAGTTTGCTTCCCAAATCCGACTCCGACGAGCGTTACAACAACAACTTCTTTGGGCACTTCAAAGGCTTCAGTATCACACCCATGCCCAATGAAACTTTTCCTGCCGAGCCAACAAAGCCAGCACCACTTCCACCCACAGTTCCCACCGTAGCGATTAAAACAAACATCAAACCCCTGCCGAGGATCAACAATCTTCGATCAGCTCTCTCGAGTCCTCCCATCAATGAGCCTTCTCTCGCCCCAGCCTTGCCACCTCTCAATCCCGGAAGCACAGCCAGACCTTTGATCAGCAGTCCAGTTTTGGCTGCCACGACCTGTTCTCTCGAACTAATTGGTTCGAAAAAAGCCAAATCCGACATTCCGACTCGTCCAGCCCCCGACATTCCAACCCGACCCGCACCCAGTCCCGAAATGCCAACCCGTCCAGCTCCCGAGCCTCCGAAAACAGTTCCAGAAAAGCCGCCAAGGCCGACGAGCACGCCTTTATCTAACATAATACTGCCAGAACCGGAAAAGAAGCCTGAAAAGGGAAGCACTCTGAACAGAATCGCTTCCATACTGCGTCCCAATTCCGGAATCACGAGATCAAACTCTCAGCCTCCTCCCGAGAAGAACACTAATTCCCTGCCCAGGTCCCAGCATCACAAGGCCAACAAGGTCATCGACAAGGAAATTCTCAGGAGCCTTGAGATTTCCAATCCCATTCCGCAGTCTCAGATTGACATCCCCACAGCGGCAGTTTCCATCCTCGCGGTTTCTGATTCCCAGGAGAAGAAGAACATCGTAACGAGAGCTCATTCCATGAGAGACTCTAAAGTTTCCCAGAGACCTGCGATTCACACCTTCGGATCCATGAGACAGACCAACTCCTTAAGGAGGCCCACGAGCATTCCTGCGAGCGCGAGACCCACTTCACCTCCTCCTGGACCCCCGAAACCTGCACAGGATAAACTTGAGACTGGAATGAAGATCCCGGGACTTCCAGGCTATCAGACTCCTTCCGTGAAGCCGATTGTTGACAATGCTTACGACGATTGTATGAATTTGATTCCTGAGGCTTCTTTGACGAAGATTACTGAGGAGTCTCAATCCAGCGATAATATTTACGCGGTGATTGAAGAATCGTCTCCGGAGAAGAGTAGAAAGAAGCCGGAACGGAAGATGGAGGATAGTGGATACAAAGCTCCCAAGCCAGTTGATCTGACTTCGGAGGGAGCCGCAGACTCCTCGGGATTAGGTCTGCTATCGGAAATCGTTTCGGAGATATCCAACAGGAATTTCGATTCGATTTACTCCACCTCGACCCTAGCGCGAAAGAAGAAGGCAAAGGAGGAGGCAGAGAAGAATCTCAGAACCGGGATGACTTATGCCAATTCGAGCCACTATAAATCCCCCGAGAGCATTTATTCGAACTCCGAGTCTGGGAACTTTAACTCTGCCAGCTCGACGACCAGTTCAGGCTATCTTTTGCCCTCTGCCATCAATATCCCCGAGCATTTAAAGACCAAGAAGGAAAAGGAAAAGGATAAACTCGCCTCGCTCGAATCGAGGAATCCTAATATCAGCAATGATATGTCGAAACAGTTGGGCATGAAACCAATGGAGAGTTTCTACAAAAGTTTCATGCCAAAAAAGGACAAGAAAGAAGACAAGACTCCGACCAAGCCGTCTTTCAACCGAACCAAAACTCCTCCAAGCATCACAAAAGGAAAAAATGACACGAAGACTACGCCAAAGTCGGCGAAACCAGTTTCAGAAAAGGGTACAAAATCGCCTGGTTTAAGAAGTCGACAAGGTTCAGACACGAGTCTGAAATCCGACAAAGGTTTGACTAAATCCGGTAGTTTAGGGAAAGCAGAAACGGTAGTAGATAAAAGTGTGCCTTCTAATTCTAAGGAAGCAAAGTTCAACAGTCCAGATGTGGTTTCGAGTTGCTCGAATTCCAACCAGAACAGTACAAAGTCACCTGATGTCTTGATGAGCAACAAGAGTCTATCATCAAAATTAGGTCAAAAAACATCGACAGGCAAAAGTTTCAAGACACCGACGATGCCACCGAAACCGACTGGGCTTGTGCAAAAGGCAGCCAGTTTTGCTGATAAGAAAAAGTCGCTAAATGCCAGTGTCAATGTGGCCAAGTCCATGTCCTTCGCTGCGAAAGAAGGTCAGGGAAAAAATGAGACGAGAGGAATGGAAACGGGAGTCAAAACGAGTCTAGTGAACAAAATAGCGAACAGTAAATCGAATGTTGCATCTCTACAGCAAAAATTCGAACCTATTAAAAATACAAATTTGACAAGGACTCCGTCAATGGGTATTAAAAAACAAACAGGTGAGAAATCTTTAGAGACACAGGCCGTTGCTGATAAAAAATGTTAGGTGTCGCAGCTAACGCTTTCCTTCTAAGATTCTAGTCTTTGGTTGTTTTTTTTTAAGTAAAAGAAGGGAAAAGGGACTGGAATTAATATGACTTTTTCATATTACAGTCAAGTTTAAAGTTTGTGAATAGGTCCCAGTTCAATTGGACTTTGTTCTAAAACGATTTTTTTTTTTTAGGAAAAGATTTTTTCTATTGTTTTGAGTTAAATCCGAAAGGGTTAATTACTCGGATTTTTGGTGTAGACTAGATTGCATAATTACAAAAGATTCCATGGATTATATAAGATTATTATATAGAAGAGGATTATATGATAATCAGTATTGGAATAAATAATACAAAAATAATGAAGGAAATGATGTAAAAAGTAGAGAAACTGCAAAGGAATTGAAAGGCATTGAAATTCGCGAAATTCTCTAAAATATTTTAAATAATTTGAGGCCCTATAAATCTTCTTCGTCACTCCTTGAATTTTTGAAATACGTAGGAATCCCTTAAAATAAAATTTAATTTACTCCTTAAAGTATAAATAATTCACAATCCCATTGAATATAAATTAAATTAAATTAACTTATTAAAGTTTTCCAGAAAAAACTTTAAATTCCAAATTTTTCTTGAAATCTTTTGAAAATCTTTGAAAATCCTACAAAAATGTTTCAAATTCCTTGAAATAAAATCAAATTATCATTGAATATAAATTGCATTAAATGTATTCATTAATGTTTTCTAGGAAAAACCTAAATTTTCTTGAAATCTTTGAAATTCCTTAAAATCCTTGGAGATTCGATAAAATCATTTAAATCTCGTGAAAATCTTTGGGAATCCTACAAAATTCTTTGAAATCCCTTAAAATAAAATAAAATTTTCATTGAATATAAATTGAACTAAATTTATTCATTAAAATTTTCTAGAGAAAACTTTAAATTTCCTAGAAATCTTTGAAATTCCTTGAAATCTTCGTAGATTCGATAAAATCATTTAAATTTCGTGAAATCTCTTCAACTTTTATTTATTTTCCAAACTTTTCTAGAAATATTTTGAAAATCTTTGGGAATCCTACAAAATTCCTTGAAAATCTTGATATTTTTGGAAATTCTTTAGAATCCCTTAAAATCCCTTGATATTTTTTTATAACATAAAAATCCAATTAAAAAAATATATACCTAAATAATTTCAAAGTCATTGAATATAATTTAAATTAAACTTATTTATTGATGTCCTCTTCAATAAAGTAAAACACGTTTCAATCCCTAGAAACCTTTCAAATGCCTTGAAATAATTTGGAATTTAATTATTTACTGTAAATCCCGTGAAATCCCTTTAAATCCCTTTAAATCCCTTAAAATCTGTGAAATCATTAAGAATCCCATGAAATTCAGTGAAATTTCATTTTTATTCTCCAATTTTTTCTAGAAATATTTAAAAAATCTTTGGAATATCGAGAAAATTCTTTGAAATCCCTTGAAATTTTTTTAATTTCTTGAAACCCTTTAGAATCCCTTAAAATCCCTTGATATTTTTGGATAATGTAAAAATCTGCAACAAAAAAATCAGTTGAAAGCCCTTCAATATAATTTAAATTAAACTTATTCATCAATTTTATCCTAAAACCCCGTTTAAATCCCTAAAAATCTTTGAAATCCTCGGGGATATAATAAAATCCTTTAAATCTTGTGAAATATCTTGAAATACCTTAAAATCTCTTAAAATCCGTGGAATATTAAAAAATCCCTTGCAATTTAATGAAATTTAATTTATTTTACAATTTTTTAAATAAATCTTTTGGAAATCCTACAAAATTCTTTGAAATTCTTTTTTAAAAAAATTACAATTTTTTTGGAAATCCTTTATAATCCCTTAAAATGCCTTGATATTTTTGAATAACGTAAAAATCCAATAAAAAAGGTATGAATCATTGGAAGAAGTGGATGTAATTAAAATTAAAATTATTCATTCAGGTTCTCTAAAAAAGTTTAAAATTGAATAAAATCTCTGAGATGTATGAAATTTCATTTAATTCCAAAGTTCGCCAGAAATCCTTTGAAAAACGTAAAAATCCTCTAAAAACCTTTGAAATGTTTCGAAATCCTTTAAAATCTGTGGAAATTTTGTTATTCTTTTGAAAACCGATTTAATTTTTTAAAATTAGTTAAACTATTTAAAAAAACTTTTTTACAGTCCATGAAAAAACCTCGAAAATGGTTGATAATGTTCTTTAATATTATTTTATAATAATTTTTGAAATCCTTTAATCATTTGAAATGATTCCCTTCAAATTTCATATAATTTATTTTCCAAAGATCCTGCAAAATTTGTTGGCAACCCTTGACATTTTGGAAATCTCTTTATATTCTTTGGAAGTCCTCGAAATTCCCGGAAATGTTTGAAAATCTTTAAATTCCATGGAAGTTCTATAAAATTCCTTGAAATTTCCTTTTAAAAATGTCGAAGTCCTACCTTAAATAAATAAATCATTTGTTTGTACTTCCTCTATTTTTTTGCATCAACTCTTTCAATATTTTAACATTCTTTAATTCTATAAAGAAATTCATTATACACCAGATTGTAGGAGTAATTAACTCCGCGGTTAAATTTATTTTTGTGGAAACCATGAATGTAATTTATGAATTATTCAATATAAAAATATTCTAAAGGCAGCATTTATTTTTTTAAATCTCGTACTGTCAACTAAAATTTGTTCTAAACTATCTTTTTGAAAAAAAGATCTTGTTCCAAAAAACTGAACTGGATCCTTTTCAAAAATGCAGGATGCCATAAAGTTTGAATTATCTCGAGATAGGGGATATAATTTTTTTTTATTGACCAAATAAAAGCATTTCTCTAGACTTTGTTTTAACTTGGAGACGACAGTGAATATCGTCTTCGGAATTTTGTATAAATGTATAAATGAAAATATTTCAATGGTAGTCGATATTCCATTGAATTACGTATTATTTGTTATCTTTAGAATTCGAATTAAGGTAAAGCTTTTATATGTAAACAAAAATGACGAAGACTAGTAGCATTATTTTCAAAAACTTCGCTCTATAATAGGATAAATGACGAATGAAAAAATTAAAAATTTGCAAACTCTGTGATATAAGTATGAACGAAAAAAAATCAGTTTGTAAGAACGACCAAGTTCGAAACTTCACGTGTCCATAACAGAAATACAAACCACAGAATTTCTACGGTTTATAAATTCCGTAATACATCATATCTTCTTTCACCTTTTTTATAATTTCATAGGCTTAATTATATGAGATGTCTGGTGGAAAAAAGTCTTGCAAAAAATTCAGATTTTCAGGGCTCGGATCGTGCGACTTTTTCGACTTTTTAAAGAAAAATGGGACTTTTTTCCGTTTTTTCTCAGAAGATCGCTATACTTTGTTTCAATTTTAATCACAACGAAACTTTTAAAGTTTAATTTCGAAACTAGAAAAAGTTTACTATTTTAATCATGATTATTAAGAATAGAATAATAATTTCTCATTTAAGCTTTATGCTTAGAAAATTTTTAATTAATAGCGTTTGAAATTGAACAATTTCTGATTTCGGGAATCCGTAAATAAAGTTTTAATTTTTGCAAAAAGCAAGCCTTAGCAGTTGGAAATTTTTAATTCGATAACGTTTAAAATTGATTAAATTTAATTTAAATACAGAAATATAGGCCTTATGGATTTAAAACTCTTCTTTTACGGTGGAATAGTTATCTTTTTTGTTGAAAATCCATCTTTCTTGGTTTAAAATTAACTTTTTTTTGTTAAAAATTGAACTTTTATCTAACATTTTCGTCTTTTTGACATGAAAATTCAACAATTTGGTTCAAAACTCATCTATTTTGTTAAAGATTTGTCTCTTTGGATTTGAACTCCAACCATTTTGTTGTAATTGCGACTGTTTGGGTTTTTTTTAATTCAACCATATTTTCCAAAATTTAACTTTCTTGTTCAAAAATTCAACTTTTCCAGCAGATAATTGAAATCTCTTTTAAAAAAATCAACGTTTTAGTTTGAAAATTAAACAATTCGGTTTGAAATTCTGCTTATTTTGGTTTAACCATTTGGTAGAAAATTATTGAAAATTCTTCCCCTTTATGGTGGGACAGTCAGATTATTTGTTAAAAATTCGTCTTTCTTGGTTAAAAATTAAACTTTTTCCTTTAAATTCAACTGTCTTCTGAAAAAGTCGTCTCTTTTTTTTAAATTCAAATAATTGGTTAAAAATTAACAATTTTGTTAAAAATCTGTCACTTTTAAAGTTGAAAATTTAATTGCCTTCTACAAAAATTGTCTTTTTGCTTGAAATTGTATTTTTTGCTTAAAATTGTATTCAACTATTTGGTTAAAAATTCATCTTTCTTTGTTAAAAATAATTTTGTTGTTGTTGAAAATTCAACTTTTCAGGTTGATAATTCAACTTTCTTTTTTAAATAATCGTCTTTTGGCTTGTAACATTCGTTGTTTTAACATTCTTCTTTTTGGATAAAAAAATCATCTTTATGAATTAAAAAATCATCTTTTATAATAGTTAAAAATTTACTTCATTGCTCAAAATTCAACTGTCTTCTAAAAAATTTGTCTTTTTGCTTGAAAATTTAACTATTTTGTTTAGTATCTCTCTCTTTTGATAGGAAGTTTAACTATCTGGTTGATAGTTCATTTTTATTTGCTGAAAATTATTTTATAATTCAACTTTTTTATAATGTAACTTTTTTATAATTCAATTTTTTCTTGAAAATTGAACTGTCTTTTAAAACATTCTCATTTGGCCTTAAAAATTCAACTATTTGGTTGAAGTTTAACCTTTTTTGTTTAAAAATTTGACCATTGGGTTGACAATTGATCTTTTTTGGTTAAAATTATATTTTTTGCCGAAAATTTAACTATGCTTCAAAAAAACTCGTCTGTTTGCTTGAAATTTTAACGATTTAGGTAAAAATTCAACTATTATTCAGAAATATTTGTCTGAAAATCTCTTTTAATTGAAAAGTGAATTATTTGATTGAAAATTCATCTTTCTTCGTAGAAAATTATACAGCTGCAAATTTAAAACCCTAATTTTTGAGTAATTTCAAGTTGAAAGTGTTCAAAATGAATGTTTCTGCTGTTCAAAATTAACGTGACTTTTTCGGAACTTTTTTTTTCAAAGAAATTTTATGCGATTTTTGTTTAAAAGCCTTCTAGTCGATCCGAGTCCTGGATTTCAAAATATTTAGGACAGTTTTGTTCCTTTATGGAAGTTTATGATTTGTCCTCGACATTATTTTTCTTTAAGAAATAAATCAATTAAAATTGAGGGACTTTTTTCGCTCAGATATTTACTTCTTGTATCCTGACCTTCATCAATATCAAAGAGAGATATGAATATTTAATTTTGATAAGTGAAAAAGCTACTAGTGTAAAGACTAGCTAATATTTATTTGACTGAAATGTGTAAATATGTTTATACAATTTATAGATGTAAGAATTTTTGTACAACGTAACGCCGTGCTCATAAGCTAAGTTATAATAAAGAATACTTTATCATATATGCGCAGCTTTAGCAGTTAGTTCCTTCAAGCGATTGTGACACCGATAGATTTTATTGAACTGTATACGATTAGTAATATTCTTTGTGTGCATTTATTATCTTTAACAAACTTGTATTTTTTTAGGTTTGACAATCAAAATTTTTACTGTTTTAAAAAATATTTTTATCTTTCGACTCATTTTTTTATTGGTCTCATATTTTATCATCGGCACATTACTTAATATTTCGAAAATTAATTTACTACAAATAGAGAGACTTATATAAAAGCCATTTGTACGTTTATATTTTCCATAATTTCCGTGTACGTTCAATAAAATTATAATAATGCATATATACTGTATATAATTGCCTTTAATGAGTTATTCGATTTTTGGTATCCTTTCTCTATATAGGAAACAAAATTCAGTTTAATTCAATTTACAGATGCATGATTTTGTTTAATTAAATAATAATCTGTCTACAATTTGTCTGGAATAATAATAAAAATTATTTTTACAGCCACTTGGGGAAATTGTAATTTCAAAATACAAATTTTATCTCACTCAAAATCAAGCATTTGTAAAATTGCTAGAAATACTGATTTGTTTTACCATTTATTTTGCAATTCATTTCCTGATTTATTTCGTCCTTATCATTTTTAAAATATGTATAATTCATGTGTTGCAGTCGATACCAAAGTGCACATTTTTGTGCTTTTTTTATAGATTCATGAATGTCTGCGGAATCTAAAATCAATGTACAGTTACAAAATAAACTCTCTAATAAAGAAAATCTAAAGAATTCAGTTATTTTCTGTGCACATACAATTTTTCATGACGTAATTTTAGATAAAAATTCGACGGTTTATCAAAGTTTCTACAATTCAACTAAACAGTGATAAGAGTAAGTATCTTATATAAGTTTTTTTAACACATCTATCATTACACGCATTATGTTACTATGTGGATTCATATTATTAAATAGAATTTTCTATTTGTAATGCAATAATTTTTTTTGCAAACTTTATTCAGTTGCTTCTTATTCAATCAAAAAAAAGTTCGTTTGAAAGGGAAACCAGAATTATAGTGTATCACATTATTTTATTACATTTATATTATTTTTTGTTTATGTAGTTGATCATTTATAGTTTTAGAAATTAAATGTTCGTATTCTTTTTATTTAACAGGGTGTCTTCACAAATTCTGAAGAAAAAATCCCTGACAATTTTAGGATTTTCCACTAATGCGAATTCCAGTATTAAGTATTGCATTTTTTTAAAAACAATTCTGACCTAAATAAATTAATTTCCAAAAACGGAAAATATGACTTTTCAACAAAAAAGTTAATTACCAGCAAAAAAGTTCATTTTTCAACCAAAATGTTAATTTTTATTAAAATTGTTGAATTTTCAACATAATAGTTGAATATTTAATTTAAAAAAATATACATTGTCAAAAAAAAGTGAAACAGCTAAATTTTTAGTTTAAAAAATTAATTTTTAGTTAAAAAAATTAATTTTTAATAAAAAACGAATTTTTAACAAAACGCATAAATTGTTAAGTAAAAAACGGTTAATTTTTCAACCATAAATGAATTAACTATCTTTTTCGAGAAAAAAAATTATTCGTAAAAAAAAAAAAGTTTTTTCAAGAAAATACATGAACTTTTTTAACATAAAATTGGAATTTTTAATACACCAAATTTTATAACAATATAGTTGAATTTTCAACCTGAAAATACTAAGTTTTAACAAAAAGTTCAATTTCAAACCAGAACATTAATTTTCTACCAAAAAAGACTTTTATAATAAATTTTTAAACCAAAAAGGCAGATTTTCAACAAAAAAGTGAACTATCACCAAACTAGATCAATTTTCAAAAAAAAGTTAACTTGAATCCGCCTTCAAAACCGATTATTTTCCACCAAACAGTTCAATTTGTAACTCAAAAATTTGAAAAAGATTGTAAATTCGTCTTTTTGGCCCTAAAATTTGAAGTATTTGGTTGAAACTTGAAAATGATTTTTTTTTTTTCAAAACTCGAACTATTTGTTTGAAAGTTGAAAAAAGAGAAAAAACTATTTCTTTTGAAAATCATATTTGCGTTTCCTGGAAATTAACCTGTTTAGGTCGATGATTCAATTTTCTTGTTGAAAATTCATATTTTAGGATTAAAAATGCAAACGTTTTGTTGAAAATTAATTTTTTTTTGCAGATTTAACTATTTTGTTCAAAATTCAACTATCTGTTAAAAATTCATATCTTCGGGTTAAAATTTCAATATTTTTGTACAAAATTTCGTCTTTTTCCAAATGAAATTTTAACTATATGATTGAAAATTCAACTCTTCCCAGATAGTACAAAAAATTTGGTGAAGATTTTCTGAAACAATCAGTGCAAGGTAATGGCAGTTTTGAAGATTTATTTAACTTAATTCGATATTATCAAAAGAATTAAAATAATTAATTCAAACTTTTTGTTTGGTTTTAATTTTTTTTGAAATTTGGAAAATAAACATAGTATACATGTCTCGCGATATCTCATGAGAACCAAAAAAAGACTACTGCGCAGCCGTAGGTGCTATAGAACACTACTGCGCATCGAATTAAGTTAAAGAAATCTTCCAAACTACCCTGAACATTACCGTACAATATTCCCTGGCAATCAGAAATTTTTTTTGCTAAACGAACCTTGCATTGCCAGTTTCAGAAAATCTTTACTGAATAAAAATAAAATTTTGTATTTAAAAATGCAATTTATTGGTTAGAAATAATCTACTTTAAGTGAAAATTAACTCTTGAAAATTCATTTTTTCGGGTTAAAAATTCAACTATTTGGTTAAAAATAATTGGTTCTTGCAGAGGATTCAACTACAGCGAACTCTTTTCTATTTCGATACGCCTCTATTTCAAGGCTCAGCTATTTCATGTACCCTATATGCTGGGCTATTTCAAATTGCGTAGGTCCGTCACCTCCCACCACGGTTCCTGTACGGTCTTGCTCACGTCAGTGGCTAACCAATTAAAAAGGAGGCCCGAAGAGCGGGAAGCCCTCGTTGTTGACTGACGACCTTTCAGAGTCATGAAATAAAATAAAATATCCAAAATTTGAGGTTGGTGTATCAGATCGATTTGATTGGAACCGGGTACTCTAACCTCAAGTTTCGGATAGTTGATTGTATTGCAGTCCCATGTCAAGATCTTACCAACTATATGCTAATCTTTTTTATATTTCCACCTATCCTATCATGACCATAACGTCATGCTACAAAACTCAATATCTCGAAAAATCTTTGCGTCGTTTTTTGATTATATTAAATTGATTTTTAGTTGCGTCAACCAATAAAACACTTGAAAACACTGACATGCATGATGCGTAAATGCGTTCACATGTTTAGAGCATGCACATCGATACAAGGCCGGGGGCAGCCAATGAGGGTCGCTTGACAAAAGTCACCCGACGATTCGCGGTAGAGGTAGGGGGCCTTCGGCCCTTGAAATACGCGAATATTTATGTTTCGCGGTCCTTGAAATAAGTAATAGTTTACTGTATTTGGCTGATAAACCAACTATTTCATTGAAAATGAACTTTTTTGTTTAAAAAATTGTCTTCAATAAGAAAGTTAATTTTTCACAAAATAGATGAACTTTTAATCAAAAAATATGAATTTATTCAACAAAATAGTTTAATTCTCTTTCAAAAACGATTATTTGCAACCAACCAGTTTGATTTTTAATCGGGAAATACGAAATTTCAGCGTAAAAGTTAATTTTTAACCAAATGGTTCAATTTTCAACAAAAAGGTTAATTTTCAAACCAACAGTTAAATTTTCTAACAAAAAGTCGAAATTTCAGGGCAATAAAAACGAATTTTCAACAAAACAGTTCATTATCAACCAAAAAATTTAATCTTCTTTCAAAACAGATTATTTTCAACCAACTAAATGAATTTTTAACCCGAAAATTTGAATTTTCAACAAAAGAGTTAATTTTCAGTCAAAACAGATTATTTTTCAAAAAAAATTTCATTTTTAAAATCAAAAATATAATTTTATTTTTACTAAAAGAGATTAGTTTTCTAACAAGTATGCCGAATAAACAATAAAAGAGTTGATTTTTTAACTAAATAGTTCAATTAAAAAAAAAGTTGATTTCCAAACAAATAGTTGAAAATCAACAGCCAAAAACACGAATTTTCTACAAAACATTTAAAGTTTCGGATATACTTCCGAATAGCACCCACCGACGATTTTCTTGAAAGTACGTATACTTACGTATTTTGATGCGCTGAT
>JAAAKG020057991.1:0-18002 GCA_010014905.2 Druon quercuslanigerum | reverse complement strand
CAATCAAAAAATGACTTTCTAACAACTCTGATGAAAAAAAAGTATTGCTGAGTATTGGATCTACAACTTTTGTTGTAAAGAAGTATTGGAAATACTTCTTTGCGAAAAAATACTAAATCCTGTTCTTACCAATACCTCTTTTTCAAAAGAAAATATTTATCAATTTCCCGCAAAGTATATTATTTATTCTCCAAACAGTGGAATTTGTAACTAAAATAATTAATTTTCTATTTTTAACAATAATAGTTTAGCTTTCCGTTACCAAATAAATATTCAACAAAAAAAAAAAACTTTTCCCAGAAAAATATTAAAATTTGTAACTAAAGACATGATTTTTTAACTAAAATGACACATTTCCAACAAAAAAAAAGGAATTTTTAACATAGTAGGTGAACTTTTGATCAAGTTCTTTAATTTTCAACTAACAATATAAATTGTCAATAAAAAATCGAACTGTTAAACTTTTTCGTTAAAACGATAAAATCTTAACAACAAGAAAAATGAATTTAAAATCAAAGAACTGAATTTTTAAGAAAGAAGATTAATTTTCCACCAAAAACGAAGAATTTTTAACAAAAAGACTCATTTTCAAGCAAATAATTAAATTTTTAACTTATAAAGCTTAATTCACATCAAAAATGGAATAGTTAAACTTTCAGTTCAAACATTTAATTTCATCTTAACAGAATGAATATTAAAAAAATATATATAAATTCCCTTACCAAATAATTTAATTTTTAAGTAAAAAGAATAATTTCCTAACAAAAAATTTCAGTAAAAAAATTTGTTATCTTTAAAAAAAGGAATTTTCAACATAATATTTAAATTCTTCACCAAAATTGTTCAATTTTCAATCAAATAGTTTACTTTTCAACTCAAAGATGAGTTTTCAACAGAATAGTTCAATTATTTACCAGAATAATTAAATTTTCAACTAAAATATGAATTCTCAATTTAAAACAAAATTACAATAAAAAATGTAATAGTTTAATCTTCAGCAAGAAAAATAAATTTTCAACTGTAAAAAAAATAATTTTCAACAAAATGTTTCAATTCAATAGTTTATTCTTCAGTTAATAAATGTTAAGAACGGTATTTTATATAATAACAGGTTCTTAATAGTTAAACAATTAACATATTTTAAACTATGTCGCTCATTATTTAGTATTTTCATATCTCAACGAAATCGATAAGCAAAAATAACTATCAATAACGGAACTACAAACAAATTTTTGAATGACTCTTGTTTACAAAATTAGGGTATTATTATTAATTAATAAAATAATTTCTAACTGACTCTCACCAAATATTTCATTCTTAAAATTTATTAACTTCTTGAATAATTCCAGAATATAGTAACTTTTCCAGATTTACAGGGAAAAAATTGTTAAAATAAATTAAAATTACTTAAGTAATTGCACACGGTCTTTAAAAAAATATCACTCTTAGCATTAATTAATTATGTCATTAATTCCAGAATATAATAAATGTTCACGAAAAATTTATTTACCCTAAGGAAAATGGTTTAAATATTTGCAAAATATGTTAAGCAAAAACATTACTCTTGAAATTTATAAATTGTATCATTTACGCAGAAGAAAAATCGCTTTCACATTTTATAGGGAAATTAAAACTGTTAAAAAAATTGTTTTCAAAATTGAAAATTTAAAAATACTTCGACATTTGTTACTATTAAAGTAAATTATTACTATATTGGTTTAGTTTACTATTTATTTTTACTACTATTTTGAATTTTTTGGGTCATTTGCCCGGTACAATAGAAAGGGGATGGTAGGGTCAATATTTGGAGTAAATTTATTAAAATCATTCTTTAAAAATTCCTTAAAAAGTAACTAAACTTTTACTATCAAAAAGTTATAAAAAGTATTGCTTTTTAAAATTTTTTCAAAAACTGACCACGGATTACATTCAAAAAAAATTTCTATGCTACAAATACATCATTGTATTCCGTATGTACGATCATGCTAAAATTGGTACCTTATTTTATTATAAAATATAATAATCATTTTGAAAAAATAACAATTAAAAAAATGAATGTCCTCATCATTTGGCCATTTTGAATTTATCATTTATTATTCACATACAATTAATGAGATTTATTAATTAAAAATGCATCCGTGTTTATGCAATGTTTACCACAATACCATACATATAAAAATAAATAAAACGAAGAATGAAGAAAAAACCAAATCATCGTTTAAAAGAGAATGCGTCTTTTGATTTTTGTTGCATATTATTTTGTTTCTGTATTTCGATTTCCATAATTAGATTTTCCCACAAGCACCTTCTAATAATATTTTACTGTTGCGTTAGTCAAACCGCAAGTATGTAGCATTTTATTGTAAAAAGTGATTGTATCGCTAATTGTAGCGTTAAATATTCCTTGAATTAAAGTAATCTGCTATAGGTCGAATGTCACATATTTCATTAGTTACAGTCGCAGAGATACCTTGAAAGGAGATTGCTCTTCGTTCTTTCCATTTCGACTATAATTTCAATCGATTTTTTAGAAATATGCAAAAAAACCTGGCAGGTAATCCCGGCTAGCCTCAATGCAGTTGAACCCAAACATTTAGAAATTTTTTTGTTTAAATCAAACATATTCCTTCTTTGATATGGGGTGAAACGAATATTTAATTGATTCAAGAAAATATTTTTGGGATTGAAACGGCATTTATTTGATTCAAACACGCCATTGTTTAAGTTGAACCAATTTTATTTTATTTAAAACAAAGTTTTTTTAGTGGAGTTGCTGGCACTCTTGATTGTTTCTCGTTTTTTCTTTCTGGTATGCGTCATGACTATTTTAAGATCAAAAAGGAAAAAATGATTTTAGCCCAATTAAAGATTATTTATTATCTGGTATTATTTTTTGTTATTTCCTGAATAAAAGATAATGGTTTATCTATTTATAACTTTTTAAAATGGGGTTTCCCAGAATTTCAAATATTTTTTCTCAAAAACAGGAGTATTTATTGTTTATATTTTTTCAAAATAAAAATGAAACTGTTATATTTGTTATACCACTTTTCTTGTACCACTTTTTTATTCTTGGTTTAACATATTTTTGCGCATTTGTGAACAAAGGTCTAAATGATCGATTTTGGGGTTTTGGTAAGAAATTCTCGTTTTTAGTTATTTTTTTATTTGTGACTTTTGTCTGTTTTTAAGTATTTTCGGCTCCTAAAATAGTTGATTTCAAAAGTATAGTATAGATGCAAGGTTCACAAAAGTGAAGTCTCCACCTATTGCATTAATAATTTAAATTGATTATTTAATAATGTAAATATTTTTCTTCTAAGTTTATTTTTATTTTTAACAATTTCAATAAATAAATCTTACCTTGCGTAAACGCATATTATGATTTCAAGTATTTTTATTTGGGCGCAAATCAAGATACAAATAGGGGTAAAAAGGAAAGAAAGCAAATTTTTTTTCTGAAACACACATCAGAAATAAATCGAAATGTATAAGCATATTTATAAAAAATTTTCTCGATTTTAATGCTAAGAAAGGTTTTGTTTTTCCTTTTTTTATATATTATTTAAAAAATTGTTTACACAATACAACATCCCACATTCGACAAAATCTGATGTCTGACGCCTGACGCAACATTTTTTAAAATGCGGTAAATCACATTGTAGCAATTTTCATGCGTAGAAATTTTTCTAATGCAGTTTAACATAATTTTTTTATCTTTTCTGTTCATGAAGCGTGATTCTAAAATCTTTTACTTAACACATTTTCCATGTTTAAGCGTACATTTTTTATTAATATGTCTGTAAAATGCAGTTTTGAAGACCTAAATAATTAAATATTAAATATGTTAAAAATAAAAAATTTTGAAATAAAACGTTTTCAGCTTATCAACTGTAAATGTATATGAATGAACTATTTTTAAAATTTATCTGTACGTCAAGTATTAAGAAGTGAACAATAGTTTATTTCCCAAGACAATTTTGAATCCCTTCAAAACAAAAGAATGTACAGATTTAAAAAAAAATTAAACAGCTCTAATTTGAAAGCCTTAATAGTTAAACAAAAATGTAAACGTTATTAAAACTTTATAAAATATTTTTAATTTAAATATTGTTTCATTCTAAGATATTCAATTTTTAACCTATCGAATTTCAAATGCTTTAATTTAAAAGAAAGAACAATTATTTAATTAGTGTGTAGCAAAAGTTCACTGGTTAATTTAAGATGAGCAATTGAAAAAAATATAATAAAAAATGAACAATTTAAAATTGTATTTTTTGAAATAGAAAGCCTTAAATCGTTACAGGTTCAAAGAGTAACAAATATTTTATTTCTAAGTTAAAAAGATTTAAAATTAATGAAAAACTTGAAATGATTTTAGATAGTTAAAAATAAAATGTAGGTATTTTCAACATTTGAACAAAAAATTTAGAAACTTTTTTAGAAGTGCAAAAGCTTTCATATGAATACAAAAATCCTTAAGGTTCAAAGGAAAATTAAAAATTATTTTTTACTTAGAAAAATGTTTTTTCAGGTAATGTTTAAAACTTTTTTAAAAAGATTTCCATTGGCATTTGCATTGGCAAATATTTCAAAAAATGTTTCAAAAGTATTCATTTTTTAAGATTGCAAAATAAAATTTAACAGCAATTTAGGGATTTTGAAATATATAGCACAGAAAATTTACAAATTTATTGATTCATTCTTCAATTTAAAGAGTGAAAAATGATCATTTGAATTAATATTTTTTAAACTAAACTTGAATCTTTGACCCTTTAAATTTTTGGATCTTTGAAAGTAATTAGTTTTTATTAATTTAAGTAAAAAAATTTTAGCATTTAGAATTCAAATTTTTTAATTGCATCAACTGTGAAAAATGGTTATAATCCGGGGAAAAACTGCAAAATGACCGGAAATATTTATCTTCAAATTAAATGTCTAATATATGTTTTTTGTTATAAATTTTACTTTTTTAGTGAAAAATTAATCTTTTTGAGTTATGTATTCAAGTATTTTGTTGAAAATTAGTATATTTTGCCTAAATTCAACTGTTTCTAATTTTAAATAAAAATAATTTTTGGTTGAAATGTCAACTATACAATTTTTTTTGAATTCGTCTTCGTAGGTTTAAAATTCCACTTATTGGTTGAAAGTTATACAATCTGTATAAAGATTCAATCACTTTTTCGAAAAAAAAAATTTTTGCTTTAAAATTAGTTTCTTTTGAACTGATAATTTAATTATTTGTTTGTAAATGAAGCTATTAGGATGAAAATTAATTTGTTTTTGTTGAAAATTCAACTGTTAGGTAGAAAGGTGAATTTTTTTGTAGAAAATTCTTTTTATAAAATAAAAAATTCATGGTTTTAAGGAAAATTGACTATTGTATTTTGAATTTAAAATGGATTTTTTTTAGTCTTAAATTTAATTATTTTGTTGGAAATTCTTTGAAAATTCAACTAGTTGTTTAAAAATTAATTTATTTGGTTGAAAATTGGTCCTTTTTGCTAGAAATTAATTTCCTTGGTTGAAAATATAACTAATTAGTTAAAAATTTATGTCTTTTGTTAAGAATCCAATTGTTTAGTCGAATATTCATCTTTTTGGTTAAAAATGTATCTTTTTGATAATTAATTTAATTATTACGTTAAAAATTTAACTGTTTGTTAGAGGGTTTCTATTTTCGGCTTTAAAATGTAAAAATTTGAATCTGTTTTTTTATGATCGATCTATTTTGTTGAAAATTATTATTTTTATAATAAATTTAACTGTTTTTAATTTTTATTAAAAAATTGTCGTTGAAATATCAACTATTAATTTTTTTGCAAATAATTCCAAACAATTGAGGGTCCGAATGCAATAAGGGCACATCAAATTTTCTCGTGCGAAAACGAAGTACCCTGGAGACTTTTGGAAAAGTTTTCGAATTTTAATTTTTAAGAGATATATATTGATGAGAAACTTTATTGCGCATCTTTTTTTTTAAGACAAAAAGTTGTTACTTTCTTAATTTTAAAGCTGAAGCCAAAAAACTTACTTTTTTTGAAAAAGATGGTTTTAATCCGTTTTTCCATTCAACTCGTACTATGTTCGTCAGTTTTTAGAATTTTTAAATGAAATTTTATAGAAAATATACCTTACGGTATCCTTCGATTCATAGAGAAACAGGAATTCAAAATAAAAATTTTTTAAAATTTTTAATAATTTTTTTATGATGCTCGGCGTGAATCGGACTTTTGTAACTTCCAGCGTTTCGTTTATCGAGCAAATTTTAAGCAAGCAAAGAATTCTCGTGACAAAAATGTAGAAAAAACTATGAACAAGTTGTTTGAAAAGTTTTAGATCAAAATAATAAATAGTTTGAAAGTAGTGATGATTTTAGTTAATATCAGCGCTGGAGTTTTCGAGTGTACTATAGACTCTGGGGTTTACCGCCGTGCCACGTTCGCTCGCTAGTGAGTTTGTTCTTATAATATGATAATCAATAAATTTTTTAGTGTATAACAATTTATCACAAGTAAGTGGATAAAACACTAATGAATTATATTGGGTTTTTAATGTACTTTTTCCGGTTAATTTAGATGTAAATGTAAGAAATTCTAATGTTACCTAATTTGTACACCTGTATTCGGCTCAACTCGTAAGTGACCTTGAACATTCGCATTGTAAACAAACCTATGAAAAAGTTCATTGCACTGTTTCTAAATCCATTTTCAAGTCCATTTTAAAATAAAAACAGACCAGTAAGTCCTTATTCACTGGATTGTTGACATCTAAGTGTAAAGATTATATTAAATCTTCATTTTACATTAAAATGCAAAATATACTGCAAGCTTTTCGAGGCAAAAAACGAAAAAGATACGAAAATACATGGGCGAAAAATTTACGAAAAATTTGCAAAAACAAGGTAAAGGTTTGAATAATTTTTCTACTTAAATTATAAATTACTACTGTTTATATCATTTCCCAATAAATTTGTATTATTAAAATTTCAAAGAATCAAATCATAAGCACAGAAATAAATAATGTGCAAAAATAATAATCTTTTAGCTGCTTATGCGTAAAAAATGATAAAAAAATAAAAATTGGTGAACAATCATTAAACAAAAATTAGATAAAAAAAATATTAGTTTTACATGGATTTTTAGGGAGAACAATACATTTAAAAATCGAAGAATCCCAATAATTCGTTAAAAATAAATCAAATTTATAAGTGTTTTATCAGATTACTTTAGTTAAATTGATATTTACTAAGAGATTTAGTTATGACTGTATTAAAATCAAAAAACACTCCAGCGAGCGAACTTGGCACGGCGGGAAGCCCCAGTGTCCATAGTACACTCGAAAACTCCAGCGCTGACATTAACTAAAATCATCACTACTCCTAAACTATTGATTATTTTGATCTAAAACTTTTTAAAAAGTTTTATGATAGTTTTGTCCGCGTTTTCGTCACGAGAAGTCTTTACTTTCTCAAAATTCGCTCAATAAACGAAACGCTGGAAGTTACAAAAGTCCGATTCACGCCGAGCATCAGAATAAAATTTAAAAAATGTTTTATAATTTTTATTTTAAATTCCTGTTCATCTATAAATCAATGGATACCGTAAGGTATATTTGCTGAAAATTTAATTCAAAAATTCTGAAAACTGACGAACAGAGCACGAGTTGAAGTGAAAAACGGATTAAAATCGACAATTAGAAAAGTTACAACATTTTGTTTCAAGGAAAAAAGTTGCGTGATCTAATTTCACATCCATATATTTCTTTAAAAAATTAAAATTCGAAAAATGTTTCAAAAGCCTTCAGGGGACTTTGTTTTTGCACGAGAAAATTTTATGTGCCCTTATTGCATCCGAACTCCTTAATTCATCTCACATTGTTTTTGGATTCTTGCAAAGGGGGATACGTGGTAAAAAATTTCAGAAAGAAAAAAACTTTAGGTAATTTATGCTCGGCCCCTAGTGAATCTCGAAGAAGATACTAGATTTAGCAAATAAGATTGCTGAACACTTATTAGTGTAGTCAGTCGCGGACAGATTGATTTATTGGAATTATTCATTCGAAATTAGCACTCGTGTGAGTAGGACAGATGGATTGAATAAATGGCGAAAACGGATGGAGTGCCATTCTGCCATTCACGCTATGCGAGGGGCAAATAACAATAATCGCAGGACCTTGGTAAATGCTACTGCTGTGATTGTGCGATTCAGGTGCGGCGCGTGTATGCAAATCAGAGCCAGAGGAGATTTATAATCTCGAGGCCTAGCTCCCAGAGTGCCAGCTCTTTCTTATCTTGTGTCTCTCCTCAGGTCTCTGGCCCTATTGGCGGTCTCGCAATGCACGATCTTGCCAACCAGGATGCTGCAGGATCTTGGAAGACGAGCCAACGCCTCCATGGAAAAGTATTATCTGCAGGAACAGGCAATTATGGATTCTGGAATCCGTTTGAGTCAAGGGTCACCCTCATGGTACTTGGCTGCATCTCATCAGATGAGTCCAGCTTCTCAGAACCTCTCGAAAAGAGCTCTCAGGATGGAGACAATGGCGATGATGTTGGTGGAGGTGCTCAAGATGACACCTGAGGATGCTGTATCACTTTTGCCTTCGGTTCGTATTAACACCAAGGTGTTAATTAATTTTTGAATCTAAATAATAAATAGTGTCGATTAGTCCTATAATATTTGTAGAAATGCGAAAAAGTCTGCCTCAGCCGGGATTTGAACCAGGAATGCCAGTATCTATTAGTGGAGCATTACCCAAATACGTCATCGAAGTCTCACCTTCGGGATTTTCAATTTATTTGATCAGTCATCTACACTACTTAATATTTTCCATAAAAAAATAATTAATACCCTGGTCAATAAAATAAAATCATTCGCTTTAATTTATATTCTGATTCGGTGAAAATTCTTAAAACTGTAGTATTTATTGGAAAAGTTTCACAATGTAAAGAGATGCAATCAATAGTGGCGTTCCTGGTTCGAATCTCGACTGAGGTCGATTTTTTCTCGCCTCTTCAGACATTAGGCTTTTATATTTTTATTGAATATTCTGAGAAAGTGCTAGAAAGCACCACGTACAAAAAAACTAATCCTAATTAGTATAAGTCCTCGCGGGAAATTTCTTTTATTTTGAATAATTTTTTGAAAAAAAGGCTTTCCTAAAATACTCTGTAACATGGTTGCTACAAAATCCGAATTTCGAAATTCCCTCACTTTCCCTAACTTTTCCCTGATCAATTTTGTTTTTCCTGGCGGTTCTAAATTTTTCTTGTAGGTATAAAATCAATCTAACATCTAAAATAGGATATTAATAATCTTAATGTAAAAAAATTTTTGTGTCTAAATTTATTTTAAACATTTTTAATGACCACGGTCATACACAATTTTACAAGGGGACATCCAAAAATTACTAAAGACATACATACGATACATTAATTTTTAACCAGTTTGTTAAGTTTTCAAATTAAAGGTATTTGTTTGGAATAAACAATCGAAAAAATTAACTTTACAGTTAAAATAATTAATTTTTAATGAAATTTTGAACGAAAATATAAATATTGAACAAAATAGTTAAATTATCAACACAAAAAATATTAATTTTTTACGAAAAAGGAAAATTTACAACAAAATACACAAATTTTCAACTATGAGTAGAATAGTTAAATTTTCTGTTCAAAAAAAACGTTTTCAACCAAAGAAATAAATTTATAACCAACTCTTTAAATTTTTAACCCAAAAAATTAATTTTAAACCAAAAAAGACCAATTTTGAACCAAATACGTAAATTTAAAAAAAAGGATACTTTTTAACAAAAAATAAATTTTTTGTACCTATATTAATAGTTGGAAAAATAAACCTTCTACCAGAAAAAACGTATTTTCAACCAAAAAGTTCAATTTTCAACCAAGGAAATATTTATTAACCAAAAAAATAAATCTTTATTAAAGTACTTTCATTTTTAACCAAAGAGATGAAATTATAACTAAAATTAATAATTTTTAACTGAAAAAGATCAATTATCAACAAAATACCTAAATTATTGACCAAATAGAGGAATTTTCAAACAAAAAGAATAATTTTCTACCAAAAAGAATATATTTCTACCAAAAAGACAAATTTTTAACAAAATTAAAAATAATAGTTGAATTTTCAAAAAAGACAATTAATTTTCTACCGTTCTAGTCAATTTTGCAATAAATTAAATCAATTCGTAATCGAATACTTTAAATTTTAAACTAAAACAGATGCAATTAGAAGATAACACAGAGTATTTAAATTTTTATTTAAAAAAATTAATTTTAATTATAAAACTAATTTTATACAAAAGAAAAATGTTCAGTGAAAAAAACATTGTTAACCAAGAAAAAACAAATAAATTTTCAATAAAGTAGTTTAATTATTAAACACGGCTATGAATTATCAACTAAAAAATATAAACTTTTAGCCAAAAACAGAATAACTAAATTTTTAGTCAGAAAAGTAAAATTTCAAAAAAAAAAAGAAATAAATAAATTTTAACCAGATAAATGATGTTTCATCAAATGAAATTACTTTTCTACTAAAAAGATTTTTTTTTCGTCTCATACATATCAATTTTTATCTTAAAAAAGAAAATTTAGTAAAAAAATTGTTTTCAAATAAATTAAACAAAGGATACATTTTTAATCGAACATGAAACAGTTAAAATTTCCGTTTTAAAAATTAATTTTTAAGCAAAAAATAAATTTTAAGAAGATGGTTTCAACAACAAAAAATTGATTTTCAACCTTACAGTTGTGATTTTTGAACAAGAGAGATGCAATTTCTAGAAATAAATGGATTTTTAACCCAAAAAGACGAACTTTCAACCAAAATGAATGAAATTTCAAAAAATTTGTTGAATTTTTATCAAAATAATCAAATTAACTTTTTTCAGTTTATCAAAAATTCCGTTACTTTATCAGGTGTTCCCTGACATTCCCTGACTTTCTCAGACCTATCCTGAGCAGTTTTAAATTCCATGACTTTCCCTGGCTTTCTGAAATTCCATGACCTACAGCAACCTTGCGTGTAATCTTTTAAACTATCTGTCAATATTTTCTGAAGGTCTCAAAGTATTTATAATTTTATAAAAAGAATGTTGTAATTGAACACTCCCCTTTCCCTACTTTCCTTCTCCAGTCCTCCCTTCAAATACCCTACTCACCCGCACTACCCTACTATCTTTCCCTCCACTTTTCCCTACTTCCCTACCTCTCTTTCAATAAATACCCCTAGTTACCTTCCCCTAATTTTCCCTTAATTCCTTTACTTTTCCTCCCCTTTTCCTCTAATATTTCCCCTAACTTCCCTTAATTTCTCTACTCCTCCTCTTCACACTTCCCCATCCCTCTTCTCTTACTTTTTAGTCACCATTTCCGTAACTTCCCCTAGTACCCTTTATTTCCTCTAGTAACCATATCGTAATTTCTCCTCATTCCTCTACAAAAATCTTGCCTAGATTCCCCTACTCCCCCTCTCCTGACTTTCCCACGCTTAATTTCCGCTACATCCTCTTTCATCATTTGTGTAGCTCCCCTTAGTTCCCATCACTCCCCCTAGCTTATCCTACCCCCACCCCTCATTTATCCTACTTCCTCTCCCACAATTTGACCTAACTTCTCCTAATATCCATTCATCCACTTACCCTTCTGCCTCTTCTCACTATTTCGCCTACCTTCCTTAACTCTCCTATCGTCATTTCGACTACTTACTCCTCCCATCATTTCCCCTCACTTCCCCTCCTGGAAAAAAGTACGACAGATGGAAACGGGACTGAAACTATAAACGTATCAGTCCGGGGTTATGAAACCCTAAAAAAATAACAATTTTCCTTTAAAATGTCCAATTTTCAACAGGTAGGGATCAACGTTTGCACAGGAGCAATATCAAACAGCCTCAGGATGGCAGCCGAATGCAAAAAAGTTGATCCTAGTTACAGAACTCATACCGGCAGATGCAACAATGCCTTGCATCCTTCTTGGGGTGCTGCTCTTGAATCTTATACGAGGTTTCTATCTCCTGAATATCAGGATGGGGTGTCCTTACCAAAATCAAACCTTCCCAGTGCTCGAGAAGTTTCCATCAAAGTTCACTCTGGTGGCCCTGATCTCAGACATCCTTACCTGATGGCTCTAACTGCCATGTTTGGTCAATTTGTAGCTCATGACATGGCCCATACTCCTAGGATGGAGCTGCCAAATGGAAAAAGATTCAAATGTTGTGATGTTGAATTTGAAAATTTTCATCCAGAATGCTTTCCAATTCAGGCTGAAAACGCCATCGGCTGCATGGAGTACTCCAGGTCGGCTCCACATCCAGGAACCACGCTTGAGGTGAGGCTTTAGGAAGTATCTTCTTCTTTACAATTATACAATAAATAATCGTAGATTTTAATTCCTTAGTCAAGGACAGTCATAAGACCATTAATCATATTTTATCGCACAATCATCTTCGATTATTAAAAATAACAAGAAAGAAACATCTTATGATAAAATGTGTCCAGCAAAATATTTGAAGAACTGCGTAATTTGTGGCATATAAAACTGTTACATATCATTCTCATAATCAACTTAAGATCAGAATAATCCACTTGTACGGATCCACAATTAATTTTTGCAAAACTTCATTCATATGTGTCGAATTTCAGCTTGTATACTTTTTATTGACAATTGTAAATTAGGCATGATCGAAATAATATTTCTAGAAGAAAGAATGTTTTATTAAAATTGAAATATCAGTGTGGAAGAAAGGTTCCCATTTTCCTATATCGAGCCACAACTTTCTGTAGTTCTGGAAATTAATTTTTTGTTTAAATGTCTCAACAAAAGTAGTACTAACATAAATTTTGTAGGAAAACATTAATTTCCAACAATATAGTGCATTTTTTACTGAAAAAGATCAATTTTCAGCAATAAATGTAATAATTCAATTTTCACATTAAAAAACTAAATTTTTAGCAACAAAAAAAAACGAAATTTGCTACACAATGGGTAAATTTTTACCCCAAAGAGATGATTTTTCAAATAAGAATACGTATTTTCATTAAAAAGGTTGAATTTTTATCAATAAGGAACGGAACTATAATAAAATTTTTAAATTATCGAAAAAATTATAAAATTTTTAGCCAAATAATACAATTTTTAATCACGAAAGATAAATTTTCAACCAAAACTATGTTAGTAGACTTTTCAACAACAAAAATTTAACTGAATACTAAAAATAATTGGTTTTTTAAACAAAGAGATAAAATTTTTCACAAAGAGATGAATTTTAAAATCAAATAATTAAATTTTCAGCCAAATAGTAAAATATTTAGCCAAAAATACGAATTTTTAACCAAAAATATAATAGTAGTATTTTTTTTACCAAAAGTTTTAGCTTTCGATCAAAAACAGTTGGATTTTAATCCCAAAAAGACAATTTTTTAATAAACAAGCGTTTGAATTTCAAGTTAAATAGTTGAATTGTCACCTAAAAAGTTAAATTTCATACTAAATAAGCTAAGTTTCTGACTAAAAATACAGTTTTTAAAACTGTTGCATTTTCATAAAAAGTGAGTAATTTTCTAATAAAATGATTGAATTTTCATTAAAATAATTAAATTTTTAGCAAAACAATAACATTTTTAACCAAAAAAGAAAAATCTGTTATCAAAAATAGAATGGAAGTTTTAACCAAATGACCTAACTTTCGACTAAAAGTAGTAGGATTTTAAACTCAAAAATATAAATTTTCAACCAAACATTTTAATTTTCATAAAAAGTAATGGCTTTCTAATAAAATAACATAACTTCTAACCAAAAATATTTGGATTTTTCAACAAAACAGATTCAAAAAGATAAATTTTTAGCCTAGAAGATTAAGTTTAAAAGACAAGACGAATTATATTAAAATAAATATATTTTGTACCTAATAGTTTAATTTTTATCTAAAAAGGGAAATTTATTTTTAACGAAAAACAAACAAATTTTCAACCGAAAAAATGAATTTTTTAATGAAAGAGTTGAACTTTATATTAATTAGTTAGATTCTTAACCCATTTGTTGAATTTGGGACTGAAAAGATCAATAATTAACCAAAAATTAAACAGTTAAATTTTCAGGGAAAAAAATTAATTTTTAAGGAAATAAGAAGAAATTTTTTAACGTAATAGATACATTTTCAACCAGAGAGATGAATTTTTAAATAAAATTATGAGTCTTGAACCAACTAAATGATTTCTTAAAAACAGAGTTCAACCTGTCAATGAAGTAATTGAATTTTCAACTAAGAAGAATTATTTTTTACCAAAAAGACGAATTTCAAACAAAATACAACAGTTTTGAAACTAATAGTTGAATTTTTTACGAAAAAAGATAAAGTTTCAGTCATAAAATAAATAATCCAAAAAGAAAAGAATTTGTCACAAAAAACTTGAATTTGCAACCTGAGAGATGAATTTTTAAATAAAATGAAGAACCTTCATGCGAAAAAATGAGTTTTCAAATAAAGAGTTTAAATTTCAACCAAATAGTTAATTTTTTAACCAAAAAAGATCCATTGGTTTACAAATCTCTATGACTGATAAATTTTTTGTCATCAAAAAGTATTTTTTAATTAAAATTTTTGCACAATCTAATGTGTTTTTCCGTATGTAAAAAGACATTTTAAAAAGTTTCTTTCAAAATATTTTGCCAAACCCTTAGTCCACTTATTTGGTTTGTCTTGATCGCATCTCATTTGTTTAATAAAGGCTCTCTATTCACAAACTGCATTTTCGATCCCAGAAGCAATAGAGTTAATTCATAAAGTAATGTGTAGTAAACATAAATAAATAAATAAATAAATAACGGTTGGTGTCGATAATCATCTTTGACAACGTAACGCAATACGTTATTAACTTTAATATTCAAGCGGCAAACTTGTAGCAACTAATCAATCAGATGGTTATCCTGAATGATAGCTGTAAATCATGTAATGTTTCTTGTTAAGAATGCTATAAATTTTATCCTCGTCTTTTAGCTTCTGTACCTATGAGGGAAATATGCTTCCTTATATGCATTTAAAAGTCATCAATGTATGTTAATGACACTTTCAGTAGCTTCTTGTTTTCAGTAATATTTATTATTTATTCTTGTTACCTTTCGGCTGTGGAGAAATCAGCGTTTCTTCAATGAAGAAAATATTTAATTTATTCAGAATAGGATGATCAAACGAGAAAAACTGACTGGTTGCTAGCAATGAATGAATTTATGATTTATGTTACTTTTGTTATGCCCTAATTCTATGCAGCACTGTGGGTTAAGCGGACACTTTCGCGTTTCTCAGAAATGACGCGTATGTCGGCTTAACCGTTTTGTCTTATGACAAATTTTTGGTGCAAACGGATTTCTATTTCCTTATATTCTTGTGAAGCTACAGATGCGTAAATATTACGAAAAGTTCAATCGATTAAGTGCGTTGGTTTATATGTTCTATGTGCTTTCGCTTGCAAAAGTTAATTTTTGATGTGGTTTTTATTTCGTGTGCATAATATCATGTTTGATTATGTTTTGACTGCATTTTTCTTGTCTCTGGTAGGGTGTCCTGTTATTTTCTGTATTTTTTCTAATTGACTTTTCGCTGATTCTATTTTCGTGTAGTCATGGGATGCAATTTCGAACGCAAGAAACCAAAGCGTAATCCCTTTGCACTTCGATGTACATTAGGGGTTAGGACCGGGGGTGCCGACTTAGGACCTCCATTTTAAAAAATAGCCAACATCGGCTTCTTCACTTTGCGCTGCGCTGCGACCGCAAAAACTACTCCAAACTGTTCCGAACGACATTAAATCATTAAATCTTGTTTACCATCTGTTTTCGACAAAATCTCTTACTGTGCCGACTTAGGACCAACCTCCCCTCCTAATGATAGTCTACAAGTGATTGCAGCTAGCATACGCCAATCGCACCATGAAGTTGGTTTACAGGGATGCTTTTGTTTTTTATTCCTGTTTTTTTTAATTGGTTCAATGCTGGGGACATGCAGATCAGTCATGAATGACATTGGCTGGAACAACTCTACAATAAACAGCTATGCCGACGTTGCGGAACGTGATTCATTCCCTAAGAAAGGCCAGGCTATTGTTATTCACTCTACTCAAGGTATCTCTATAAATGAATATATGAATGCTGTGGTACGGTTCGCCAGTCCCAGCAGCATTAGATTTGCTTCTAGGATCTTCTAAACGGAAAGAATTTTGGTAGAGCCGCTCGCTCAACACATACAATTGTCTCACCAATCGCACAGTAAACAGCGCTACTTCTGTTTAGTAGAATGGCTCCACTGATTCGGGAGAACCATTACCCCGAACAAGCCGAACCGTTTGATCAATAGTATGGTGCATAGTGCAGTTCCGCGCTTGGACATCTAAATTCTCTCCGTAAATGGAAGGGTATATATGTTCTTAGATAGTAAATAAACTGCCAATGCTTTCACAGAAAAGGATACGACTATAAACAAAGGTGAACACACTCTGGAAATATGACCTTTGATAACTATAAATAAACGGATAATTCTTTCTAACGTATATCCTGTTATTCCACACTTTGCACTCAAGAAATCACTGGAAGATATTAGAATAGTAACAACCTCTACAGTAACCTTTCTAAGAGCTGGTTTTCCTGGCCCAGGTTTTGCTCACTTCTTATGTTTTAGAAGGCAGATATACATTTACCCGGCCAGTGTCTTAAATATACCAGAGTCCTTACAAGTAACTTATGATGACACTTCATATTGGATCTACCTATCTACTGGAGGACTGAAAGGTCCCGATTCTACTAGCTCTTCATCAAAAAATTTGAAATTTCACCAAACCTGGAACAGAATCTCGAAAATAAGAACCCCACAAATATCAAAGAGCCCTTGAAGAAGTTAAGTCAAAAAAGAAAAAGAAAATTAATTATTCTTCTACTGTTACGAATAGCAAAACGAATGATAAACTATTGAAGATTATCCAGATAAATATAGTCTTAACTACTAAAAATTTAAAAGTTTCTTCGACAAGGCAAGACGTATATCAAATACACGCAGCAAATATGAGATGCACCAAAATTGTTAGCAAACTTCAAAAATCGTTGGTAGGGGAGGAGAACATCAGTTCTGATGACGAGTTTCTGTCAATTTCGGAAGAAAACGAAAACAATGACATTTAATTTCTATTAATGGCTTTGAAAAGTATTTAGTAAACCTAAATGGGTTCTATCCTCGACTCGAATTCCTTAAATTACTTATTAAAGATCAATTTCCATTTATTATGTATTTCCAGTAAACAAATTTTAAGGGTTTAGCAATTTACATTAAAAATGGTATATATTATAAAGAAGTCCAACTCAATAGTAGCCTTGAAGATATCGCGTTGTCTATCCTCACCCCTATCTAAAATATGCATTTGTAATTTTAACATTCCAAATCGGTACGAAATAAGTCCTAAACCTGAATAAAGTTCCTAAACCATTTATTCTGTATTTCTGAAATTCTGTAATTCCTCTGACTTCCCTAAATACTTTAAATATTCTGATTTCTCATTATTTGTCTGAATTACCTGAATCATTTGAATATTCTGAATTCTGATCATTTCTTGAATTCAACAGATTTCAAGGAAGCTAAAAGAGTTCAGAAGAATGAAAGAGATTGCATGGAATTTTAAAAATAAGAAAGAATTCCAAAGAGTGAATGATTGAAAGTTACTTTAAGTTTACCAGCCTCTTTCCACATTAATCTGTGGAAAAATCAATCATTTTTGCATTAAAAATGAAACCATGCCCTTTTAATTATTTTTGGATAGTGATCAAAATATACCATTAAAATTGGATTTTAACCAATCTCGTTTTATATTTTCTTTTTTTTTTTTTGGGGGGGGGGGGGGGGGGGTAAGGGGTTTTATAAGCACAATCTAGAATTTTTCCCAAACGGAAAAAAAAACGCACCTTCCCTTAAAACATGGCCACCCCCCCATCT
>JAAAKG020057980.1:0-18002 GCA_010014905.2 Druon quercuslanigerum | reverse complement strand
TACGCGCCACACTTCTTTCTCGAAAGACTGTCAACTTATTTGACACTAAGAAAGACTTTGTGGGTGTAATTAATGACGCTGAGACATAAATAAGCACGTTCTACATATGGTTGGTTGGTTGGGTAGGACGTGGGTGGAGCCCGATGTGCAGCCACCTCCACGTGGTGGGCTCTGGGTCACTCGAAGTAGTAGAAATCAGTGAGGTAGGAGCTGCACAAGTATTTAAGCGTTTTACTCAAAAATACGCAATTTTGAGCCATTCCTCCCTCTATGAGGATTGGCATGGGGTAACTTTGGCGATTCGGTACGGACCTCTAGTACCCTCTGATGACTTTTCATCGTAAAGTCACCTTGAAAGGCATCGGTATCGATTTTAAGCCCATTTTTGCAAAACCTTAAATTTTATATTATTATATTATATTATTTTATATTTAGATATTATCCGATTTCAAAATTTCAAAGTGCGCTGAGTTTCGGATTGGACTGGGACACTTTTCCGCACCCATGTGTTTCCTGGACGCACAATGTTGGTTTTTCGCCCCAGCCTGATATATAATTATTACGTATATGCACATACAAATATTTGTCACATGCACTTGCTGGGTAAGCTATACTTACTACTGGGTTGTACCTATAATGTGTATGGTTGACTAGGGAGTAACTTGATTCACATGCGCAGGTGTTTCCACAGTGAATACGCTATTCTCAGATTGCGTTGATTTGTACTGAAGTTCAACAATTTTGCCTTGAAGCTAATAAGGTCGATTCAGTTTTGTAGATCCAGGCGAAATGACGAGTGAAGAAGTCCAGGCATCCATACACTAATCTTTCAGGTCGATCCATACACTAAAAAATATCAAATTGACTTTGATGTTGAGTTCGACAAAAGCCTGAGTTTAGTGCTTTTCGAAGTAAGTAAAAGCCTTGGCCAGGGTGATTGAATATTGTAAGATAAAATGTGACATTTAGGTGTTCCTGACAAACTCAAAATAAAGAGTGCGATTTTCAGCGTGGCAGAGGTGTCTCAAAGTGCTACACAGTTGGCAGCAAAATACAGCAACACGACAAATGACAGTCAGCAAGTACAAGCCTTAATCGATGAAAAGAATAAAGAGGTGAATATGTTGAATGACAAGCTACAACAAGAAAGGCTTGTACATCAGCAAGAAATAGCTGAATGAAAGCAGGCCTTAGAACTGCAGCAGGTTCAGGCAGAAGAACAGGCAGCTGAGATGAAAAGGGATCTAGAAAATCAGCAAATTCAAGCTAATCAAAACAGCTCTGATTTATTGAAAGAAATGAAGCAACTCAAAGAGTTAATTTTGAAGGCTCTTTTCAGCAAATCAACTTCTGATGTAGCACCAGCTTCTTAAATTAAAATCGAGACAATTAGTGGAGAAGAGAGAGAGATGGTATGCCTCTGGCTCACGCAGAAGAAATGAGTACAGGGCGGTCACAACCAATGAATCTGACTGGTATCAATTTTGAAGCTCTGTTGTGAAAAGTGTCGACAGAATTTTGCATGTATAATGCTCAAGTTCCTCCTATATACACTCAGAATAGAGAAAATAAACGAGCCTCATCGTTTATAACCGTATGCTAGGATGAGATAAAGTAGAGGAGATTAATAAAGTTAGAGTAAAATTTACATTGACAGAAAGATAGTAGAAGATATCAGTAGATAGATAAAGTATAGGATGAGGTAGAAAAGCCGGTATTAAAAAAGATAGATGTGAATTTAGATCGACTAAGAGATATAATAATATATTATTTAATCTGTTCCAAAAATCACATTTCACTATCCTCTCAGTATAGGTCATTATCGAAAGCTTTGTATGGATTTTCAAATTAAAAATTTAAAGATAATGATTACAGATATTGATCATAGAATAAATAAAATTGATAATGAAGTTTATTTTTTGGAAAGAAAGTTAAATCATCTTGCTGTAAATGACAAGGTTAAATTATTTGCTTGAACTTCAGAAAAGTATAATAGATAATGTTGTGAAACATATGACTAACTCCTCCAAGTTTAAATGGTTGAAAGAAACCTATTATAACATTAAATGTACTAAAAAACACAATAAAAAATAGCTTTTAAATTTATCTGACAAAAAAATTCCGAACGAGGTAGGATTTTTATTAAACTTAGGTAAAAAATTTAATACTAGTAACACAAACAAAGGTAAAATTATTTCAAATGTTTAACAAATGTCGAAAAAAAAAAATGAATCTTATTCCAAGTAAAAAAAAAGAACTGAATTTAGATCCAATATTTCTAACAAACTTTTGTTATATTTAAATAGTAACTATAATAATAATGTTGTGTCAGAAATTGAAATTCTCGGTGGTAAAACAAATCAGTTTATGGCAGAAAATCGAAATATCATTATTACTAGAGCCGATAAAGGTAACATAATGATGGTCATAAACAAGAATGATTATCTTGATAAATGGTATACTCTCTTATCAGACCCAGAAACTTATATTAAACGTTAAAAAGATCCAACTAACAGTATTAAAAATAATCTGAATTTAATGATCCAAAATTTCGCGGATTTCATAAGGTCAATAAACCGGAAAATCCTATGAGATCAGTTAATTCTTTTTCTGGATCTCCGTTACTTTCATTACCTAAATTCTCTAGTCTACCTTTAAAGCACATAATTCGAGAAAGCCACACTTTTGTTAAAAACAGCTGGGCTCTTATGGATACAATCAAAACTTTCAACATACCAAGTAGCATTAAATTGGTTTCGCTGCATGTAAAAGCTATTTTTTTAAATATTTCTAAAGATTTCTTTTAAAAAAATATTAAGCTAAATTGGTATAAATTAAGAAAACTTACAAAATTACCCGTTTAATAGCCCTATTAAAAATGCCTCCTAGAAAACCATTAGAAACCTCATAGGTCTGGTTTCCATTTAGAATTTAGAAACTTTCGAACTGGATATAATGCATATCTATCGGATCCTAAGTGTTGCTTAATCGGTTTTCTATGTGATTTATAATTGTGATGTGCTTGTCGCCTAATAGTGTTGGTTTCTATTAGGTGCTTTTCACATTTGAAAGTGCGTTTTGTATGCCTGTTCCATATGGTTTTGTATCTGGCATTTAAAAACTTTCAAACTGGATATGATTAGGATCCGATGTGTTTTGTACTCGATCAGACTACTTAACGAAACAAAAAAATATTGCTTAACTTATCTTTATATATTCTTCATTTTTTGTAGTTTTTGACCACACAATTTGCATCACTTTGAGTTTTAACCTTATCAATTTAATACCGATTTGACATTAAAATTCCGATTGAACCTGCTGGGGCAGGAAGTTTGTACTCGTTTAATTCATGAAAAAACGAAACCCAATGGATGCCTTTTAGGACCACTTTCAATGCTGGACTTTGAATTTCATTCCGATAAATTCAATTCCACTTGGACATTAATGTTTATTTCACATTTCCTGCACTTCTGGTAAGATTAGTTTCTTTAAAGTACTTTTAAACGAAAGCTTGACTTTTTTCAAATAAAAATTCTATTCGACATTATCCGACTGACGATAATTACGCGGTCATGCGAATATTAGCGTGAAATAGAAGTTAGATGAAAGCCATATGCCGGCACGGTACTGTTAGTTCAGGAAGAGTATATTGAGGTGGACATGCAACGAGATATACTTCCAACTAAAGCTCAAATGCTGGTTGTAAAAGATAGATGTCAGCCTTTGATTGATCTCGATTGATTAATTAAGATAGGATATCAAATTGTGCAAGTTTATTTAGTATACATATATGACAGATCCCGAATCAAAACTTTTTCTTGCTAATTATAAATCGTTCTGTGATTGTGAAGTAGGTGGCTACAAGTATGAGGAAATATCGCTTAAAGGTTCGTAAGCTTCGTAAGAAGTATTTCAAAAAGTGCATTTATTCTGAAGATTGAAAGTGAAAATTTTGGGCTTGAAATGACGAAAACAATGCAATAGAAGTAGATGTATTCATTCACTAGGAACACTTTTAGAAAATATTTCTTTACTAGAAATCGGGGAAAAGTTTATGGGAAAACGTATTGTCAGTCCCGGAAGTGTGAAACTACTCCACGGATCCACATTCCATGTACAGATATTCTCCGTGGTTATCGCACATGGGCCGTTCACAGCTCATGCTGTGAACGGCTCAAGCTTCGTCTCCGAAAGTTATGTGACATCTATGCCGTGACTTCATCACAATGGGGGAAACCCAATTAATTCTATCGGTCTCACTTCATTATCTTACCTTATTTTAAAGTCCGACCTTTCGACACGTGTACACTCAATTGCTGATTGTAGTACGCTGACGCCTTTAGGAGCTAACGCAAGTATACATTCATCGACTAGATATCTCAAATCATAACGCTCGTAAATATCACTTGAAAAGTTTTTCCGGGTCAAATTGACCCACGTTGACCATTAAGAGATACGGATTGCTCCATGAGAGAGGGAGGGTCAGGAGCAGGATTCTATGACAGTACAAAGAGCAGGGAAGTGGTGGTCCGGCTTAGGAGACATGCTACTGTCTTTCAGGTGGAGGTCCTTGCCGTCCTTCATGGTGCTGAATAACTGCTAGAGGAGAACGCTGCTGAAAGCCAGTTTACAATCTGTACGGACAGACAAGCGACATTAACTGCAGAAAGAAAACCAAGTATAACATTAGAACTGATTTGGGAATATAAAAAAGCATTTAACCAACTTGTAGAAAAAAATAAAGTGGGTCTCATATGGGTTGCTGGTCATACAGGCATTAAGGGCAACGAGAAAGCGGACCGGCTGGCAAGATACAATGCGACAAGTGAATACATAGGAGCGGAACCAGTACAGGGACTAGCGTCTTGCTGCATCGGTCTTGTCATCAAAAGCTTGACTCGCACAAAGCACCGAGAATACTGGAAGCAAATCTAGGGTTGCCGACAGGTGAAGTCCATCCTGGGCCATACGTACAGAATGGACAGAGCCAGGGAAATCCTGGGATTGCCAAAGAAAGACGTAAGGTCAGTGGTTCAAATGCTCACTGGGCAAAACCACTTAAACTAACATATGCACAAAGTGAGGTATAACGTCTCGACAGAGTGCAGGAGATGCGGCAAGGATGATGAATCATATTTGCATGTGCTACGTCAGCTCAGGCATCAAAACCCTTGGGTCCTATTTCATGAAAACAAACAGTTGAGACCGAGTACAAGGTCACTAAATGGAACTGACATTTTCACTCAGGCAATCAATAGCAACTATCATAAATGTCGTTGCGATCTGCAAGAAAGACGAAGAAAGATAAAATACTTCTGAGTATGATACAAGTAAAAGCAGCAGAAAATACGTTCTCCTTATGATTAAATTTTACGCAAATAATTAGAGTAAGAGTAATACAAAACTAGTGAAACGTAAACATTTTTCATTTAAAAATTAAAAACGTAAACAGTAAAGTGGAAAGTGATTTTTTTGAAAATTCTAAATTATTATATTTTAAACACAATAAATGTGAATAATTCAGGAAGACTCTGATCCAAGTTCTTTGAGAAAAGGATATTTTAAATTTTGTGTCGTACAAGCAATGGTTGATACCTGATGGTTTTCTGCAACTAAAAATAAATTAAAACTCGAAAAACTGAACCTTTAAGCATGAAAATTAAGTAAATTTAACGATTAGTGGAAAACCAAGGGTAGAATTATAGTAGCTTTCAGCACACTACATTTCTGAAATACCAAGAAAGCCATTTCAATATTTTATGAAAAGCCGAAAAAGACTAATTATTATAATATGTCGAATGCTACTAAGCGACATACCCTTCGAGTCGCCAAAAATGCGAAGGCCCTTATTAAGAAGTCCGCGAAAAAATTTCAATTAGAAAAAAATAGGATAGATAGAAAAAAAAATAAAATTATCACAGGAAGAAACATCGTAGACAAATTAGAAGGTCCTGGTCCGATCCAAAGCGACAGAACAGTATCAGGGGATTGTTATGATTTTGCTGAAGACTCAGGTGAGCAGGATAAGTTCAATTCAGAATTAAAAGAACCGAGAAGTGTAACATGCTTTTTAAAAATATCGTGCGATATGTTTCTGAAACGTAATGGTAGTGACATGCCAGTTACCACCTTTGTGAAAAATTGTCGAATGGCTACAAAAATCGCAGCAACACAAGAGTTACCATAGTTGACAATTCCTCACATTTGAATATTTTTCTCCGATTGTTTGCATACCGCATCTAAATATTGTTATATTTTGCTGACCAGAGCCAGCTTTTAAAAATAGCTGTATATTTTGTTTAATATTCAACAATAAATAACAATAAAGAAAGCTTGCAGTGACGCTCAGGGCTAGCTGTTTGTGGATTCTCGCAGCACTATCATTGGCCCTCGTTAAACTCATGAAGTAGAAACTCCGGAGCGCATCGAATTGCTCATAACGAATGATCCTTTCATTACTATGAGATGCAAGCCAGTTACAGAATTGAAAATTATGAAAGCATGGATGGATTCAATTTTGATTGCCAGAATAAGCTTATTCATATAATTTGAAGAATGTAAGAAATATATTAATGAAAATTGGTTAATATTTGCAGGAATAACAGAAATGTTTAAGTGCAAACGAAAGTATAGCCAAATATACCGTAGTATGTGGAATCATGCGGAATAAACGATCCATTAATTGTCAGGAGATTCTGACCGTTTACAAAACCTAACATTTGAAACGATGACTTGATTTAGTTTTAATTGTCAGAATTATCTTATTCATATAATTGGAAGAAAGTGAAAAAAAGATTCCCGAAAATCGGTTAATAATTGCAGTAATAAAGAAAACGTTAAAATGCACAGAAAAGTATAGCTTTGTCGAAAACTAGACACCTACTCCTTAAATCTGATTAATAAGTACCCAATGAAAAATTACTGATTATGAAGTCTTGTTAAATACAAATAATACACGTTACTAAATAAATTATCAGTTTGCTAGTTAACATTGTCCTTGGCTTTGTGTGTGCAATGGAGACTGATGTGCGAAAATTTCAGTTCCAGAAAATTTGGCACTTTTCATTCCGTAAGGTTACTTTGTTCGTTGTTAAACGACATTTTCGAGATGTGATGGTAAATTTAGTTTTCCCAATAAGCATCGATCTCTCTATGCCATTGACAAGGCGCGCTAAGGGGTTGCTACGTCTTTTCAGATGCACCTATCGATCAGCGGGTTCACTTGACAGCCTGCAACACCTTTTTTCAAGTCGCGCTGTTCGTAAACCTCTCTGCACATATTTTCAATATTTCGAAAAATTCTGCTGTAAAGATTTTATACAGTGTATCCATTTATGGTCCGATGAAGAGGAGTCTAAGATTAATTTGAGTATTTTTGTCTGATTTGACATGATGCGAGCTGCGTTCTTGTTATCTCAATAAATTGTATCGTATTCGGTGTCCATTTGTTTCATATCGGATTCGCTCAATGTTCAATACAGAGTTTTGGATATATCGCTCAGAAAATTCGCTAATCCTCTTTTCCAACATTGGTTGCCTAATAATTTGTGTAGGATAGTGTTTTTACTGGTTAGTATGTTGAAGCATCTCTTTGCTCATTGGACTTCATAATAAGATGAGTATTTTTTGTTACAGGCTAGTTCTAACATGGTAATGGTAGTATCAATGACTTAAATCCTGTTTTCGGTGGATGTCATATTGATAGCTATAATCACTTTCCACTTTTCATGAAACAGGTATACTTTAGAGATTTTCTCGATTTAGACGTTTCCTTCAATATCTTCTGGGTGTAGTTAGTACTGATGATCGGTGCTAGGGTGTGTGAAATAGAGCATTGTCTGTTCTATATTATTTCGTATAATATTGTCCTGATTTTTTATTTGTAAATTCCTATTGTCTAAGTAGTTAAAAACTCTAAAAGGGCCTATTCCAAGAGATGCATGGTTTTTTAGACTTAGTATTTTTGATAATTTTTACTATGTCTCCTGGTTTGCATATGGAGTGTTTGTGGGTGAGATTTTCGTCTAGTCTTTTCTTCGTTTTTTATGTTTCTATTTCTATTCTTTCTCTAGCGCTGCGTGGGTTTTCTTCTTGTTTCATTTTCTACTTTCTCATTAGTTCCGAATACGTCAGCGTTTGCGATCACGCTACCGTTGATGGTATTTTAGCTTCTCTTCCAAACATAAGTTTGAAGGGTGAAAATCATGTTGTTTGATTTTTCATCGTGTTTATTGAAAAGTTAATAAATTTTTAATTATTTTTCTTTTTATTGTTTCTTTCTGAGATACTTATTTTGGTTAGGCTCCCTGCTTCTTCAACGTGTTGCATCATTTCTGATAGAAAGTTTTGTCCCTGGTCTGTATGAGCTGCCTGCTACTTTCTTTTCCATTCGTTTTTTCATATTCAATTTTACATGAGTAGAGTAAAACCGGGACGGTAAGCAATTTAGTTATAGTTGCCTTGTTTAACGCCAACAGATTTGAATACCAAATCTATCGAAGAAGGAACTTATATACACAAGCTCAGGATTCTTTTGAAAACCAATAATCTTTTTTTGCTTCACATAAATTTCAAGTTTGCTTTTACCAGAAGTGTAGATCTTTAGATCACCCATAAAACATTCTTGACTAACCTTATCCTCGCGATGATTAGTCTTGTCACAGCGGTATCCAGAAGAATTTCGTGGTATGAGAGATGGAGGCAGAAGTGGGACACAAACAAGCATAGAACTCATGATGTCAACCTGTAAGATGCCTCTATGGAAGGTGACCGATAAATGATAAGCCTATGGTAAGTCTGTGAGAGGTTAAATCAAAAGCTTTCCACTGGTCAATTCAGGCCATTGACAGGACGCGTTGATGGGCAATAATGTGCGGCAAGAGAGGAAAAGGCTCATTGAGTCGCCCTGAAAGACACCTCTTTGAATAGTGATCTTGTTAGTTGTTACACGATTTTTTCGAGATGAGATAGTAAATCTGGTATTCCAAAGTGGGATCAATCTCTTCATGCACCTCTCGATTTGCGGATGAACATTTGAGCTTTCCAAAAGACAGATGATAAGTTTATGGGAGGTCGAATCGAAATAGGTCACGCTGGTAGGATGCTGCATCTTTGCAGACGCACCTATCAATTAGCAGGTTCTCTCCGCATCCTGCTACACGTTTTTTCGAGACGTAGTGTTCGTACATCTCTCTCTACACAGGTTTAATTTTTCGAAAAATTCTGTTGTTTAGGACTGCTTTAAAGATCTTATACAGTGTGTTAAAACAAGTTATTAGCCTGTCATTCTCTAAGTTGAACAAGTTTTGTTTCTTAGGTAGGAGTATAGTGCGTTCTAACACCAGCCAATGCGGGATGGGCGTTTCCGACTTTAAATATGAGGTTAGTATGCGGGCCTGATATTCTTATGCAGAAGTAAACATCTTTCCCAGGAAGTTCTTGATACCATCTGGTCCTGCAGCGAAAAAGTTTTTTGAATCCCTCCGTGCTTTTTTCAGCTCTTCAGCAGTGATTGATGAACATTTGTCCTCATATGTTATATGTTGTCGCAAAACTCCTTGAAGCAGATTATATTATCAGTATCTTCTTTCAACTCCAGTGTTTTCGGGATCTTGCTTGACTCTCTCCAAAAAGTCCCTACCTAGTTGGACTTGGTTGGATTTTTGACAGAAACAAGGCGAATGCGGAAGAGGCGCGATAAGTCCGCAAAGTAACTGTTGATTCTCTCTAATCCATCTTTCCCTCTTCTGTGTTCTTCCTCTTGCATCAGATATCATCCCTATTTTGTCAACAATATATTGGTTAATTGTCAGCAGCTGTGAATTACTCAGTGTTTGATTAAAGGTCCTCAGTTCTGGGGAAAACTTCCGAAACCTTTCTGTGAACGGTCTACCAGATGTTATGTACTCAGTCACACACTAAACATGGGACGCATTCTGTCTTGCCCATCCAATCGTCTTGTTTAGTTGAAGCATGCGTTTTTTGATGTTTTGATCCATCGTCGGTTTCAGCCTTCTATTTGAGTCAGACACAGCTCTCGTAGCACCATAAACTAAACAATTGACGGTCGAGAGGTCGGAATCTTCCGAGATATCCTCACGAAGGGAGTCATCCACTTCAGCTAGATCTTGGGGCTTAGAAGGAACCTGTATATAAATGTTCATCCCTGTCCTAAAATCATTATCATATCTCAAAAAGTGCCTGCTTTCCGGGATGAGTTTTCATTTCAATTTCATTTCCTCATCTTCATCTTTAGCTAATTCATGTAGCGACTGAGAAAGCGTTCCGGGCACATATTCTTTTATCAAGAGGTAGGAACGTTGATTTCGCAATGACTGATGCGAAAAGTGCTAAAGCTTTGTATGTTTCTGGCACGACAGAGTGTGCATACGCGCCATAAAACCTCCTCTAACATCGCAGGAGTCTAGCAAGTCATCCTTGAGTTGACTCGTCCACTTAATGTGAGCGTTTCGCCGGTTCGTCATCATGTTTACATCTAAATTATTTTCAGCACCCCGAACTACAGTGTGATCCGCATTGTTGTGAGTTTTTTTTTTCGTAAACCTTTGCTGCAAATTGAAAAATATTATTTTTTAAAAATCGAAGTTTTGAATTTTTCTTGTACATAGGGAGAGGTACTGACAATTTTTATATGACGGGTCACCTATCTAAAAAAGTTGTTCAGAAATACCATTTGCTCTTTTGCGGTATCTTGTAACGGCTGCGTGAAAAATGAAAACTTATATTTAAAAAATGAATTTCCGGCATCAGCAGTGGTTTAATCCGCATACAAATGATAGGATAAGTTTTTTTAGTACCTAAAACTTTATAGAAATATTTAGAAAAATAAAAAAATGGGGTCTTACAGAAACCCATTCTTTTCCTTTTGTATCGAGTTTGGGAAACGTAAAAGCAATATTTTTAGGATAGCCTCACCTTTTTGATTTTTTTTAATACTAAAAAAATGGATACAATAAAAAGGCATCTAATTAGTTGAATAAAAGATAAAGCATTTCTGATGCCGTTTTTATATTTTCATTTATGAGAGTGTAATGTAATAGTCCAAATTTTCGAGATCTATATGTCTGTCTGTCTGTATTTCTGTATGTATGTCTGTCTGTATGTCTATATGTATGTCTGTATATATGTTTACCTGAATGTTTTAACTGCGCTAACTTTTGAAGGATTTTCTTTAAATTTTAGAAATTTTTGTCAACGTCTCTAATATATGTTTTTCAAATTCTTCACTAAATGTCAAATATATTAAAAATTTATCTTATACAATTTTTCGACTTGACCAAAGTTCAAAAAATTTGAACTTTTTAAAAATTGAAGAAAATTTTTTTTTTTTTTCAAATTTTCTGGTGCACGACAAAAAGATTTCCAAATTATCCTAATGGCATGTTTAAACTATATTTCCTTTAAAAAGTTAAATCTTTTTCAAAAATATGCAATTTTTGTTTTTTAAAGATCCGAAAACTTTAAGTGTTGTTTTTAGTAGATTTTAACAAGATTTACAAATTATCTTGATGAAATTTTGTCATGAGAATGTAATCATTAAAGTCCTAGGTGATTTGAGTACCCTATTTAAAAACAAGTGGAAAGAAATTTCAGTTCCAATTTGTCGCTGTACTCCTCAGAAGTTTAAATTATAGTTTTCGATTTGAGCTATAATATTAATGGTATTGGGAAAAATGAAGTTAAAGTATGCAGCTGGCTAATTTTTTATTTTGTTATATAATTTTCTCGCTTTATTCGTAAACAATGCAACAAATTATAAAAGAGAATTTTTGCCTAATTTGAAATGGAGTGGGTGTATTAAAAGATTAAAAAACAGTATTAAAAGATATAATGAAATACAGACACTATTAATAATAAATTAATTATGTTGGACCACTCAGGTAAAATTATGCATACATTGTTATATTTGTCACAATTGATGCCGTTGTAAAGAGCTCTCGGTTTAATTGTGTTCTACAATTTTGCCCGAAAGGTTAAAAGATTCCTCAACTCGAAGTTTTATCGAAATCGACATTTTTATATAATTTTACTCGTCTCAAAAGGTTACGTCTAATGGTGTAAATGGAAATTTAAATAGTTTATTATAATTACATGGAAAGATAACGTACTTATTATTGGAAAAACACTGAAAAACGTCATATGATGATCTTAAAAGGGCCCACCTAAGCAAATTTTTATAAATACACGTACTTTTGACAAGGAATGGGGCTTTTCTTATTCTGTATGAGAGTATAGCTAGACTTTCCGATACAACGAAGACGCAGTAAAAAATGGTCCTATCTTTTATTGAAAACCCTTTTATTTTTATATGACCTGTGCATTTTGAACAGGTGGATCTTGTTACAAGATAATACGTCCGACATGCGGATTGTGTAGTGTTTTGTATTAAAAATTATTGGTCCTAAAACACGCAGACGATAGAATATTATGCAAACGTCCACAATTTTCAACAACTTCTTTTGCAAAAATTGCAAAAATATTTGTCATAAAAATTCGTATAATCGAAAATAATTTCCTGATTATTTTTAAGGAGGCGGTAAAGCAGCGAAATGAAGAAGCAATGTCTTGCTACACAGCTGCGTTGAATGAAACTCCACCAAATGTGAGTACTTCACAATTCTCAAAATTTATGATTTCAGGACATGCGATAATTGCTACATAGAAAATCCAGGTTTTCCACGTTTGTATTCACAATATTTAATATTTTTCATTGAAAAGTTAAAGTATTCTAAAAAATGTAGGTTCCTTTACATACCCAGTAAAACAAACCAATTGAGACGAAGGAAGGAAAATACGCTAATAGCCCCCATAAATCACCCCGTGCGCCAATACAGAATTGCGGTGGAGTATAAATGCTTATTAATTGGTCAAAATGTAATTTAATGAATTCTTGCTGTTTTTGGCCTTTGTCTTAGCTAAAAATTCGGAAAAAGTTTGGAACCTCGAAGGATCTTGTACATGTTTCTGTACTCAAAACTTTACACGTATCTAAATAGATAATGTCGACCTTTAAATAATCCTGTAAAATTTCCGTCACAGAGTGAATTTAAACACGGGTTCATGCACAGGAACTTGTTTAATATCCTATGCATAAACTTGCATAGGAACTATTCGGCGAGGGTTCGCTAATGTCTCGGCTCTCCCGATAGTAAGTTGGATTTTTTAGAAAGTAAAATAAAAGCAAAACTTGGCCAAGGAATCTGTACAAGAATCTGTGCAGGATCATTCGAAGCTTCCTTTGTCGGTGCAGGTTTCTTTTCTGAATCATTTACAGTTTCCTTGGCCAAATTCTTGCACAGGAACTGTCAAGAGTACCTGTACAGGTCCTGTACAGGTTCCTTTAAATCAATATGTCCAGGATGTTTCGCGGTTCATATATAGAAATTTTCAGCTGAGAGGGCCTGCTACGCGGCTCCATTACAAGGTATTATTTTACAGGAGGATTTGTTCTGTAGATATCTGCAGCATTCTATTATTTAGTCTTGTTTTGTATGTTGCATGAATTATTGCTATTTTTGGCCCTATTAGAATATATTTTATCAGAGGAGAGTGTATTCTGCTAATAGTTGTAGTATCGATGTCATTATAAATATTCATTTTCAAAGTAATTTTTCCAATTTGGTTGAGAAACGCGTAAAACGAGTTCACCAAAATTTAACTTTAAGCCGGATTTAAAACGACAACTCCTCCTTGTATGAGTAGCGTTTTTAACTAATCAGGCTACGACAGATCGCAAGTGGAAATTTTGGAACTTGTCCTTGCTCAATCAGGCGAGTGGAAAACCCCATTCTATGTTGTCACAGCATGTCTTCACCCAGTTTTAATTAATTTATATTATTTTGCTGATGCTTTGACAAGCTATTTTCTCGCAAATTGAGCTTATGGATTGCATAATGTCCTTAGCGCTCAGACTCGCTCTCCTATTACCACTTGCGTTGCCGAAACGCGGAAAAATGTCCGAAAATGACCCACTTGGAAAATTCACTGTGCAAAAACTATGACAATGTGCGGCTCGAGGAGGCTTCGTTTGCAACGAACCTCGCGAAAACTCGGCTTCGTTTCTTAAGATTTGGACGTTTACTTTGTAGTCATAGGGAATATGATTATAGCTTTAGCATACAAGGAAACACGATGTGAATCTGTGTAATGCAAAAAAGTATTACACTCGCGATTTAAATTCGGTTTTCAAATCTCCCGCTCTCGAGATCTTTCGCTGATTAGTCAAAGGCTCCGAGACTCAGAACACGTTCGCAAAGACGTATATCCTAATTAGGAAAGAAGGTTATGTTCCTCAGGGTTTAGTGCACATTTATAATCAACAATTAGTTATAAATTAAAAAAAAAGTCTAACACAACATTAAAAAGCCTTCACAAGTACTGTTGGGACGTGCATTACGTGTTTTTTTAAAATTGTACTTCGAACTTAATTAATTAATTAATTAAAGTGAATATCTTCAGGTTGGAAGTAATTAATTGGTAATAAAATCGGCTGTTTTACTTATTGTATTAAATATGGGAATCAGACGCTTTAGACGATCGGTAAATATCATCAACTGTAAGTTTCTTTTTTCTTAAATAAACACTGCAAATACTAGTGGTCGGATTCATTTATGTTTATAACAAATTTGATGTATACCAATTATTGCATTATACCTTAAAGGAATAACAGGTATTCACAAAGGAGATAAGTACTTTCATACTTTTAAAACGTAATATATCGTAAATTTAATTCAATTCTTTACATTTTCTTATTTAGCATTTTTCTGTTTCAAATATTCACGCATTTATAAACATAGCTGTTGCTTCAAAAATGTAATTCGTATGTTTATAAAAATTGCAACGATGAATCTGCAAATTAAATTATGAGAGTTAAGAAGCGGCAGATAATTGAAATACAAAAGAAACATCTCATTTCAAATAAATATTGCTACTAAATCTTTTTTATTTATCAAGATATAATTTATCTTTTAATTATTACAGAATAAATACAGATATTTCTAGACATTTTTTGTAGACTTTACCAATTATTTAATAGATTGAAATGAAAAGATTTTAAAATTGTGAATAATTTAATAAGTTTTTTATTTTGTCTCCGTAAATAAAGAATGTTAAAGCACACATTTTTGTGATACTTAACTTAAAAGTTATAAAAATTATTAGCTCAAATCTTCGATGTTAACACAGTTTCAGAATTAGAATGAGCCATGTCCACATAACGGATTTTTCAAGATTTCATCACTCTGTTTTTTGAATATACATCACAGTACATCATAGATACACTAGGTAGAAATGCTGAAGATTTGAAAATGTTTCAAAGATTTAAAACATTTAAAAGGATGTAGAACACTTTAAAAAGGTGTGTCTACCAGATTTCAAATATCACATAACAATTTCACAAAGCTTTTAAAGGTTCAAAAGGTTTCAACGGTTTCGAAAAGGGATTTAAAAAAGGTTTAAAAGATTTTTTGAAATTTAAAAATTACAGTACACCAGATTTTAAAGATTTAAAAACATTTGGAAGATTTGAAAAAATTTTATAAATATTTAATTTTTTGTAAAATCTTGTTAATTTATTGAAATCATTGAAGTATTTGAAATCTACAATTAGTAAAATCTTTTCAAATCTTCCCAAATGTTTTAAAAATTTTAAAGTCAACTGTATTGCATTAAACAAATTTTTTAAACATTAAAACCTTTTTAAAACCTTGAAAACCCTTTAAACCTTTCAAAGCTTTGTAAACTTGTTATGTGATATTTGATATCTAATAGATGCGCCTTTGTAAAATTTTCAAAATCCTTTTAAATATTTTTAAATCTTTGAAACGTTTTGAAATCTTTAGTGTGTCTCTCTAGTGTATCTTTGGTGTAATCTGATGTATACTCATAAACCTTCCAATTTCTGAAATTCTGAAACTGAGATAACATCGTAGATTTGAGTTGATAATTCTTATAATTTTTAAGTTAAATATCACAAAAAATGTATACTTTAACATTCTATATTAGCGGATGATTAACTAAAACATTAAAATTACTTTTCGTATTTCAATAATATAACTATTTCAACAGAATACAAAATTAACTTAAGGTTCACGTTAAAAATTGATTGGAGACTCCAACGTTAAAAAAGAATTTAAGGAGAATTGCAGGTTTTCAAGGTCGCTGGACACTCAATTTAGAGGAATAATTCGACGCTTTTTAAGGGCACGTGACAGAGCGAAATACCTATATTACCGACTTCACTTTTTCAGTTCAATGAATATTTTTTTGAACCTGAGAACTTTTTTTTAAAATAGAAGATCGAGCTGAAACTTTGGGAAATGTATTCAAATACAATAAAGTACGTTAAAGTACTTCATTTGAGGAGGAAATTCACTCAAAAACTCAAACTTTGAGAAATTCAAGAGCCGGCATCAGCGATGCACGAAAAGGCGAATTCTGGCGGCAACTAGACGAGGCTCTAGCATCTGAATCGTCCTAGACACATGAAATTCGGGATCCACGCGGTCAATAATCACTGATGACACCTGTCAAATATTTTTATATTTTTTCCCCCAGGTCGCTGGGGAGGTCCAAGAAATAGGTAAAGTTTGTTTCTTTTACTAAAAAAACTTGAATACTTGAATTTTGACTCGTGCCTCTTAGCTTCCCTTACCACGCAGTAAAAAACTGATTGAAACCTAAAGTTCAGTAACACGAAAGTAAAGCATGTAAAACATGACCTCTAAGTTTTTAAATTAAGCGTTGTTTTTAAAAGCGTTGTTGTTTAAACGGATAGAAACCTTTCACCTTTTTTTAAAATATTTGTTTTAAGTTTTTACTATGCTCACTTTATTCAATCCACCATTATGTATTGTAACCCATTCCGAAATTGTACCTTTCTTAATTTTTATCCGTTCCAAAAAATGAACGGCTCTCGATTGGAAGAAATAAGTTTAGGGAAAAGACATCCACAAGGAATCGAAAAAGTTAAAACTTTGATCAATGCTCAATTTAAAATTAACTGTGAACGCATTTCCCCTTTGAAACACAACGGCTTTGATTTCAAAATACTGTGTTTTGTAACAGAGAAACTAAACTACATTGCATGTATGTGATCATAAATATTTTAAAGGAAAAACAGAGTGTCACACTTTGCATGTGTGGGACTCATTTGAGGGGTCACGGGGGTCAAATGTACAAAATAATAAATACATTTTAAAAAATTATATTTAGAGCTTTTGCAGCCCCCATGAAGTTAAACATGTATTTCCAGAAAGAAAAAATACGTTTTAGTCAATTTTATTCAGAATCGCCAATTTACGTGAATTCGAGTTGAAACTGAACATTTCGTGATGATTTGGGTTTTGAAACCATTGATCTTTGTTCATAAGACTTTTTAATTAAGCCACTTTTTAATCAGAGTTAGCTAATAATTAATGCAAGTGCAGGGACATAATTTTTTCAACAATTTCTTATTTTTTGTATATATTTTCTCTTAGAGTAATGCTGATAAGCATAATATAGAAAATTTGAAGAATGTTTCAAATATATTTTTTACTTAAAAAAATTTGTTGACAAAAAAGAAAAAGTTTTTTTAAAAAAAGATTCGCTGTGACATGTATTTATCATTTGTTTATAACTAAAACCCCAAATCAAATTAAAAAATTTCCGGAAAAAAAAGAGAAATTCAGCTTTTCCTGAAATTTCTATATTTTTGTTCACTTTTTACTTAGTAGGGCAATAAATAATGCGAGTTAACTAAAGTAAGTTAAGTAATGTTGTAAACTATTATTTGCAACTATATTCTCTTGAATAAATAAATACATATATATATAATTAAAATATTTGTCATAAGGACAACCGCAGGATTTCACCGGGATCAGGTGCTAATCTGCAAATTTTCACCCGACCCCAGCGAAATCGCGGAAAAATTTCAGCCATAACTACGTCTCACTACCGTGAGATAGGTGGTTACAGTTTGTGACGGAATCAATACGGAGATA
>JAAAKG020057969.1:0-18002 GCA_010014905.2 Druon quercuslanigerum | reverse complement strand
ATTTATTTAAATAACACGTTCACTCCGCAACACTGCTCCGACCCAGGTTGCTGATCAATCTCTCTAGCAATCACCCCGAATCCATTAAAAACCACTTTTTTTATTGATAAACAATGATTTGTGTATATAGTGCGTTTTTAATTACAAAATCTCGACGGAATGTGAGTCACAGTTGCACCACACGCTGGGGTAGCGACTTACTGGCCAGGGCGTAGTTTTCGCGAAAGAAAATCCAACAACAGGACGCGTTTCAGCTTATATAGGTAAAAACCCAATATGTGGTTGATGAGTTAAAGTTAAAGTATAATTAAGGGTAATAATTATGACAGCAGTAGTGGAAGCATTTGGAAAGCCGCATGTAAATGTGGGAACAATAGGACATGTGGATCATTGGAAGACGACGTTAACAGCGGCGATAACGAAGCATTGTGGAAATTTTGTAGCGTACGATCAGATAGATAAAGCGCCAGAAGAAATTAAGAGGGGGATAACGATAACAACAGCACATGTTGAGTATCAGACGGAAAAAAGGCATTATGCACACGTTGATTGTCCTGGACATGCTGACTATGTAAAGAACATGATAGTAGGTGCAGCACATATGGATCGGGCGATATTGGTAGTGTCCGGAGTTGATGGGCCAATGCCACAAACGAGAGAGCATATATTGCTGGCGAAGCAGGTGGGTGTTGGATATATCGGGGTGTATATAAATAAAGCTGATGTTGCTGATGCTGATATGATAGATTTAGTAGAAATGGAAGTGAAGGAATTACTGAGTAAATACGGATTTCCAGGGGATGAAGTGCCTGTGATAGTTGGTTCAGCACTCAAGGCGCTGGAGGATGACAGCAGCGAATATGGAAAGAAATCAATAGACAAATTGATGAAAAAGTTAGATGAATATGTAGCGGTTCCACCAAGGCCTGTGGATTTACCATTTTTATTGCCAATAGAAGATGTATTTTCGATATCGGGGCGAGGAACGGTGGTAACAGGAAGAATAGAGAAGGGAGAGATAAAGACGGGAGAAGAGATAGAGATAATAGGTCTGAAGGGAACACAAAAGACGATATGCACAGGTGTAGAAATGTTTAAGAAGTTGCTGGATAAGGGAAGTGCAGAACTCAATATAGGAATATTGTTAAGAGGAACAAAAACAGAAGAAGTGGAGAGAGGGCAAGTATTGGCAAAACCGGGGACGATAACGCCGCATAGAAAGTCGCATAGGCCGAGGTTTATATATTAAAGAAAGAGGAAGGAGGAAGGCATACACCATTTTTTGCGAATTACCAGCCACAGTTTTATTTAAGGACAACAGATGTAACTGGGAGTATAAAATTGCTAGATGGGAAGGAGATGGTAATGTCAGGAGATAATGTGAGTGTAGAAGTAGAATTGCAAGTACCGATAGCAATGGATAAGGGGTTGCGTTTTGCGATAAGAGAAGGCGGTAGAACTGTTGGTTCTGGTGTTATTTCTGAAATTTTGAAGTGAGAGTTTGAGTTATAAGAGTGTAGCTCAATTGGTAGAGCGCTGGTCTCCAAAACCAGAGGTTGTAGGTTCAATTCCTATCGCTCCTGCATTAATGTTGTGGTGGAAATTTTAAAAAGTTTGTGTGGTTTTTTCTGTCATATAAAGCAAGAAATACGAAGAATTGCTTGGGTAAAGAAGCAGGAGGTGTTGTCATCTCTATCTGTTGTAATGATTGTTATATTATGCTTTGTTGATTATGGATATGAGCAAGGTATACGCGAATTGGCAAGTAATGCTGCTTATTTTAAGGAAGTGTTTATTCCTTAGCAAACGGTATGTAATTCAAAGTCTGATATAAAAGAATTATGTGAAGTGTATGTATATATGCATCTGTGTGATGAAAGCAAAAATATTTTGAATCAAACGCCTGGATTCTGCAGTGGCGAATCTGGTGGTTTTGAGATGATTTTAGATGATGAGAGCTAGAGATATGAAGAGCTAAGTGAAGTAGAGTTGAAATCTAAGAAAATTGCTACACGAAGGAAATGCTTTCCTGGTTATGTCTTTTTATACGTGAATTTATGCGATGAAGTATTGAATTTTATCAATAATATACCAAAATCTCTTAAGGTTTATGGATTTTTTAAAAACGGTAATATTCCAAAGGTGATTTTGGATGATGAGATTCACTCAATGTATAATGCACTTTATAATGCTCAAGAGACAAAGAAGTTAGGTTATGGTTATGAAAAAGGTGAAAAAGTGAAAATTAATGATGGTCTTTTTCAAAAATTTACTGGTAAGGTAAATATGGTAAACGATGAGAACAAAATTATTAATGTGGAAGTATCGATTTTAGGTAAGCCGACAATAATAGAGCTTCATCTGGCTCAAGTAGAGAAAATAGAGGATTAATTATGAGTGTTGTAGTTGCTGAAATTAACTTACTTATGGAAGCTGGGAAAGCAGTTCCAGGGCCAAAAATTGCTTTAGTACTTGGTCCGCGTGGTATACCTGTTCCTAAGTTTTGTGAAGCTTTTAATAAAGTTGCTAGCGCTGCTAACGCTAATTATAAAGTAGGCGATTTAGTAACAGTGCGAATTTCTATAAAGGATGATCGCTCTCATGATTTTACTGCCAGCGGTCCGCCTGTGGCTTATTTACTTAAGCATGAGGCTAAATTGAGTAAAAGTTCTGGTAATCCTGGTAAAGAATTAGTGGCTAAATTACCTATGTCTGCTATAATTAAAGTGGCAAAGTGCAAGATGGTTGATATGAAAGTGGATAATAAAGATTCAGCAGTGAAAATGGTTGTAGGCACTGCAAAATCTATGGGTTTAGAAGTTTTGGAAGGTTAGGTAAATGAATACATATTATGATAATCCTAAGCAGTGTTTGAAGAAGATTGTTGAGTCTACTTCAGCAAAATTTAATGAATTAGTTGATATTACGGTCAATTTAGGCGTAGATTCACGTAAATCTGAAGAGCAGGTGCGTGGTACAGTAGTTTTGCTTAAAGGTATCGGAAAGAATATTAAAGTAGCTGTTTTCGCTCAAGATAAACATTTATTAGAAGCTGACAAAGCTGGTGCTGATATTGCAGGAGGAGAGGATTTAGTTGAAGAAATAAAAAAAGATAGAAGGTTAGATGTTGATTGGTGCATTACTACTCCTGATTTTATGGCAAAAATCACTCCTGTTGCAAAAGTATTGGGTGCTAAAGGGCTGATGCCTAACCCTAAATTTGGTACTGTGACTTCTAACATTGCAGAAGCTATTAAAACCATTAAGTCTGGTCAGGTAAAATTTAGAACAGATAAAAATGGTGTTATTCATGGTAAATTAGGAAATATTAAATTTGATATTGATGACTTGCTAGAAAATTTAAAAGCCTTTCTTAAAGTAATTAAAGATAATAAACCTATTTCTGCGAAAGGAATTTACTTTAAGGGTGTTTTTTTAAATTCAACTATGGGTAAAGCTTACAAGATAGGGAAAGTGGAAGATATAATTTAAGGGAGTGATACCGTGAAGCGTAAAAATAAAGATGAATTTATACAGAGCACAATAAACGTATTTGTAAATAATGATTTCTAGATATTAGTAAATTTTAAATCTATAAATGCTAATGATTCATTAACTCTGAGGAATAACCTGAAGCCTATAGCAGGTGGGGTAATAGTAGTTAAAAACACTCTAGCGCGCTTGGCTTTGGAAAGGACTGGTAAATTTTCTTATTTATTAGGCAAATTTTCTGGTCCTGTTGCTATTATATACTCTAGTGGCATAGTAGAAGCTGCAAAATGAATAGTTGATGTTACTAATGCTAACAAAAAAAAAATGTCTGTGATTTGCGCGGCTCATATAAATGAATTGTTAACAGTGGAAGATGTTAATAAACTGGCTAAGTTGCCTTCTCTAGATGAATTGCGTGTTAAAATTATACGTTTAATATCTTATGATATTCCTGCTCGATTGGCGTTGTCTATTAATTTATCTTCTATGAGGCTTATGAGAGTTTTGGATTATTATAGTTCTAAAAAATTAATTTGTTGTTAAGTAAGGTGGTAATTATGAGTAATGTAACAAGTGATTTGGTTCATAAAATATTATCGTTAAACCTATTAAAGGCTTCTGAACTTGTAAAAGTTCTAGAAGAGAAAATAGGGTTGCCTGTTGGTTCTTTTCTTGGTGGAGCTGTTGGTGTTGGGGCGCCTATTGGTGATAATGCTGCTGCTCCTGCTGCTCAAGAAAAAGCTGAGTATAAAGTTGTGATTAAAGAAATTGATGCGAGTAAAAAAATAGGAGTTATTAAAGCTGTGAGAGAGGTTAATTCTACATTGGGTTTAAAAGAAGCAAAAGAGTTGGTTGAATCTTTACCTAAAGATTTGACTGCTAATGTTCCTAAAGACGAAGCAGAAAAAATCAAGCAAAAACTTATTGAAGCAGGAGCAACTAAAGTTGAGCTTGAATGATATTTAATGTATTAATTTTATATTGATATAGCTCTTTTAATTAGTTTGGGGTATTTTAATGGTTGATTCTTCTTATATGTACGCTTCTGGTGCTTTTGTTCCTAGAGTTTCTTATTCTAGGTCGATTGATTTAAAAGATTCTTTATTGGATTTGGTTAAGGTTTAAAAAGAATCGTATGATTCATTTTCTCCTAAGAATAAGGGTAATGAAAGACTTGAAGTTATCTTTCATACAATCTTTCCAATAAATGATCCTTTGCGCAGGGCTACTATCGAGTTTATAAGTTGTAGGGTAGATGATCCTAAGTATGATGAATCTGAGTGTATAAAGCGTGGTGTAACTTTTTCTGATCAGGTTATTGCTTCTATACGTCTTGTTGTTATGCAGGATGGTATTTCTCTTGATGAATATAAATCGATTAAAGAGAGTGGAGATCATTCTAAACTTGCAACCGTTGTAAAATCTATAGAAGAGCAGAAAGTCCACTTTTGTGGGTTGCCTATGATGACTGATAAGGGCACTTTCATCATTAATGGTGTGGAAAAAGTTATCGTCTCACAAATGCATAGGTGTTCTGGTGTATTTTTTGATAGCGATAAGGGAAAAACTTACAATTCTGGTAAATTGATCTATTCTGCTAGAATTATTCCTTATAGGGGTTCTTGGCTTGATATTGAATTTGATGTTAAAGACCATTTGTATTTTCGTGTTGATAGAAAAAGAAAATTGCCAATTTCAGTTTTATTAAAGGCACTGGGTCTATCAAATAATGATATACTCGATAGATTTTATAAGAAAATAAAGTATGTAAAACATAAAGATGGTTGGAGTTGGAAAGTGCCTTTTGTTCCTGATAAATTTAAAGGAGTGAGGCTGCCTTTCGACGTAATGGATATTGAAGGTAATGTGCTGCTTAAAGCTAACGTTCGTATTACCTCAAGACTAGCTAAAAAGCTATATGATAATGAATTGAAAGAGTATCTGGTTCCTTTTAATTCTATATGTGGTTTATTCCTCGCAGAAGATTTAGTGGATAGTGCTAGCTCTACGAAAATTTTATCTGCTGGTGAATCTATAAAGCTGGAAGACATAAAGAAGCTTGAGTTATTATCTGTAGATGAAATATCAGTGTTGAACATAGATAATTTGTTTGTTGGACCTTATATACTAAATACGCTTTTCTTAGATGAAAACATGTCTTATCGGGATGCGCTATATGAAATATATAGAGTTTTGCGTCCTGGTGAAGTTCCTGTTTTAGAGATAGTAGAAGAGTTTTTCCGTAATCTTTTCTTCAGTCCGGAATATTATGATTTGTCTAACATTGGTAGGTTGAAGCTTAACTCTTACCTTGGATTAAATTATGATGAGGATTTAACTGTTTTAACGCATGAAGATATTATTGAAATTGTGAAAAAAATATTATTGTTACGTGACGGTCAAGGATCTGTAGATGATATTGATCATTTAGGAAACAGAAGAGTAAGATTAGTTGGAGAGTTTATAGAAAATCAATTTAGAACTGGGTTGTTGAAATTGGAACGCGCAATAGTTGATTCTATGTCCACTTCTAGTTTAGATAAAGTTTCTCCATCTGATTTTATTAATCCAAAAGTGTTAACTAATGTCTTAAGAGATTATCTCAATTTATGGGCCAGACTAATCCGTTATCTGATATAACACATAAAAGAAGGTTGTCCGCGTTAGGTCCTGGCGGTTTAACAAGAGAACGGGCAGGATTTGAGGTGCTTGATGTTCATCCAACTCATTATGGAAGAATTTGCCCTATTGAGACTCCTGAAGGACAAAATATAGGGTTAATCAACAGCTTAGCTATATACGCGCGTATTAATAAATATGGTTTCATTGAAAGCCCTTATAGAAAAGTAGTCAATAGGGTTGTTACTGATCAAATTGAGTATCTTTCTACTATAGACGAAGGCTCACATCATATAGCTGACACTAGCGTAAATCTTGATGAAAATAATTGCTGTGTTGATAACAGGCTATACTGTAGATTTGCTGGTAGCTTCGTCATGGTAAGTAGCGACCAAGTTAGTTACATTTACGTATCTCCTAAGCAGGCAATATCAGTTGCAGCTTCCTTGATTCCATTTTTAGAAAATGATGATGCTAATAGAGCATTAATGGGCTCAAATATGCAACGTCAGGCCGTACCTTTATTGAAGCCTACCGCTCCCCTGGTTGCTACTGGTATGGAGTCTTTTGTAGCTTCTGGCTCTGGTGCTGTAGTTTTAGCAAAACGCGATGGCATAGTTGATAGTTCTGATAGTAACTCTATAGTTATACGTGTTTTTGATAAAGAAAGGGTTAACTACTTGGACGTAGATATTTATCATCTAAGGAAATTTCAGCGTTCTAACCATAATACTTGTATTAATCAAAGACCGCTAGTGTGCGTAGGTGATTATGTTAAAAAGGGTGATGTAATAGCTGATGGTCCTGCAATTAACAATGGTGAGTTGGCGCTTGGTAAAAATTTGCTAGTCGCTTTTATGTCTTGGCAAGGTTATAATTTTGAAGACTCTATTATTATTTCTAGTGAAGTTGTTAAAAAAGATCTCTTTACTTCTATTCATATAGAAGAATTTGACTGTGTTGTACATGATACCCCTTCAGGATCAGAAAAAATAACTCGTGCTATACCTGGTGTTAATGAGGAAAATCTATATCACTTGGATGATAGTGGTATAGTGAAAATTGGTACAAGAGTTGGTCCAGGCTATATTCTTGAAGGTAAAGTTACACCTAAACCTTCTCTTTCATTGCCTCCTGAAACGAAGTTATTAATGACAATTTTTGGTGAAAAGTCATTCGATTGTGCGGATTCCTCTTTATATACATCTCCAGATGTTGAAGGGACAGTAATTGATATACAAGTCTTTACACGGAGGGGGGTTGAAGAAAATGAAAGGGCATTACTCATTAAACAAAAAGAGATAAATGACTTTGAGGAAGAGCGAGATTATATAATCAATGTTACTAGTGAATATTTCTATGATGAACTGAAGAAACTTCTTAATAATTCTGGTTCTCAAGATCAAGAAAAATTTGACTCTATCGAACGTGAGCAATGGTGGGGTATAGGATTAAAAACCCAATCCATTTCTGAGCAAGTTAAGAGCTTAAAAAAAGATTTTGATGAAAAAGTATCACATGCAATAGCGCAGTTTAAGCGAAAAGTAGAAAAATTACATGAAGGTTATGACCTGCCTCAAGGTGTGTCGATGTCAGTAAAAGTTTTTATTGCTGTGAAACATAGTCTGCAGCCAGGGGATAAAATAGCTGGTAGACATGGGAATAAAGGTGTGATTTCTCGAGTTAAGCCAGTGGAAGATATACCTTATTTGGAAGATGGTACTCCTGTTAATATTATTCTTAAACCTCTTGGTATTCCTTCACGAATGAATGTAGGGCAAATACTGGAAACGCATGTAGGTTGGGCTTGTAGAAAATTAGGGGAAAAGGTAAGTAATATTCTCGATGAGATCAATAAGATCAAAAGTGCTTTTTGCAAGAGAATTAGGTCCCTTAACGATGATAATTTTACACAATTTGCAGTAGCATACCTTGATAATAAAAAAATTGAAAATATTGATGATGATGAAATAGCGGCTTCTGTTTTGAATACACCTAATAAGAATGCACTATAAGACAAGTTGAATGCGTTAGTAGAGAACTATTTGAACTCTTGTAAAAGTTCATACAGCAATTTACGTAACTTCCTGATTGAGGTTTATAGCTATGGCAGTAACGTATCTATCTGTAATGATATTCGTAATATTAGTGATAATAACCTCATTGAATTTGCACGCAAATTACGTGATGGCGTTCCTGTTGCTGCACCTGTATTTGAGGGTCCAAAAGATGAACAAATAGCAAAATTATTTGAACTTGCTGGTTTGGATAACTCTGGAAAAGCTGTATTATATGACGGTTGCAGTGGTGAAAAATTCTACCGCAAGGTTACAGTTGGTTACATGTACATGCTTAAGTTGCACCACTTGGTTGATGGTAAAATTCATGCGCGTTCAGTAGGGCCTTATAGTTTGGTTACTCAACAACCTCTTGGAGGAAAATCTCATTTTGGTGGTCAGCGTTTTGGTGAAATGGAATGTTGGGCATTACAAGCCTATGGTGCTGCTTATACTTTGCAGGAAATGTTAACTGTGAAGTCTGATGATATTAATGGCAGAGTTAAGATTTACGAATCGATAATAAAAGGTGACAGTAATTTTGAATGTGGAATTCCTGAATCCTTTAATGTGATGATAAAAGAACTACGTTCTTTATGTTTAAATGTAGATTTAAAGCAAAACGATGTAGTGATTGAAGATATATCTCACACTAACATTGCACAACCTTTTAATGAGGTTAGCATATCGATTGCTAGCCCTGAAAGTATTAAGCGTATATCTTGTGGTGAGATAGAAGATGTTTCAACTGCAAATTATCGTACGTTCAAAGTTGAGAAAGGTGGATTATTTTGTCCTAAGGTTTTTGGCCCTGTCAATGACGATAAATGTTTATGTGGAAAATTCAAAAAAAGAAGACACAGAGGTCGCATATGCGAAAAATGCGAAGTAAAAGTTACATCTTCTAAAGTAAGAAGAGAAAGGATGGGTCATATAGAGCTTGCATCTCCTGTTGCTCATATATGGTTTTTGAAATCGCTTCCTTCAAGAATTGGAGCATTATTGGATATGTCTCTCAGAGATGTTGAGAATATTTTATATAGCGATAATTATATCGTAATAGATCCTCTTGTTTCGCCTTTTGAAAAAGGTGAGATTATTAGTGAAAAAGCTTTTAATGAAGCTAAAGATAGCTATGGGATCGATACTTTATTAGTGAAAAAGCTTTTAATGAAGCTAAAGATAGCTATGGGATCGATACTTTTGTAGCTATGCAAGGCGTTGAAGCTATAAGAGAGTTGCTAACGCGCCTTGATTTACATGAAATAAGGAAGGATTTAAGACTAGAATTAGAATCTGTTGCTTCTGAGATAAGAAGAAAGAAAATTATAAAGATATTGCGTATTGTTGAAAACTTCATTAAGTCTGGAAATAGGCCTGAGTGGATGATACTTACAACTATACCTATTTTACCACCTGATTTGCGTCCTTTGGTATCGCTTGAGAGTGGTCCTCCTGCAGTTTCTGATCTGAATCATCATTATAGGACTATTACTAATAGAAATAACAGGTTGAGGAAATTGTTGAGCTTAAATCCTCCTGAGATTATCATTCGTAATGAAAAAAGGATGTTACAAGAAGCAGTTGATTCTCTTTTTGATAATAGTCGTCGTAATACTTTGGTAAATAAAGCTGGTGCTGTTGGATGTAAAAATTCCATTAGTGATATGTAAAAAGGAAAACAGGGTCGTTCTCGCCAGAACCTCTTAGGAAAAAGGGTATAAGGGTATGGCTCCAACTACTAAGTTTGCTAGTAAGTTGATATGAGCAGAAAAACCAGAAGTTTGGAATATGCTTGAAGAGGTAATAAAAGAGCATCCTGTTTTGTTGAATATAGCGCCTACGCTACATAGACTTGGTATTCAGGCTTTTGAGCAAATCCTGATTGAAGGCAAAGCAATACAGCTTCATCCGCTTGTCTGTACGGCGTTTAATGCTGATTTTGATGGTGATCAAATGACAGTGCATGTGCCAATTTCATTGGAAGCTCAGCTTGAAGCTAGGGTGTTGATGATGTCCACTAATAACGTTTTAAGTCCTTCTAATGGCAGACCGATTATAGTTCCAGTAAAGATATAGTACTTGGTATATATTATCTGACTTTACAAGAACCTAAGGAAGATAATTTACCATCTTTTAGTGCTTTTTGTGAAGTTGAGCATTCCTTGAGTGATGGTACTTCACATATTCATTCTAGTATAAAGTATAGGATGGAGTATATTAATAGCAGCGGTGAAACTCACTATAAAACTGTTTGTACAACTCCTGGCCGTTTAATAATATGGCAAATTTTTCCTAAGCATGAGAATCTAGGCTTCGATCTAATAAATCAGATATTAACAGTCAAGGAAATAACTGGTATAGTTGATTTCGTATATCGTAACTGTGGTCAAAGTGCTACAGTTGCATTTTCTGATAAATTAAGGGTACTTGGCTTTGAGTATGCCACATTTTCTGGTGTCTCTTTTGGTCGTTGTGATATGGTTATACCTGAAACTAAAGCTGCACATGTTGATCACGCGAGGGGTGAAAATAAGAAATTCTCTATGCAATATCAAGATGGGCTAATAACTAGAAGTGAGAGGTATAACAAGGTTATAGATGAATGGTCTAAGTGTACGGATATGATAGCTAACGATATGTTAAAAGCAATATCTATATATGATGGAAATAGTAAGTACAACTCAGTGTATATGATGGTTAACACTGGTGCAAGGGGTTCTACTTCGCAGATGAAACAGCTAGCAGGAATGCGAGGGCTCATGACCAAACCTTCTGGTGAGATTATAGAAATTCCTATAATTTCTAATTTCCGTGAAGGATTGAACGTATTTGAATACTTTAATTCTACTCACGGTGCGCGTAAAGGTTTAGCAGACACTGCGCTTAAAACTGCAAACTCTGGATACTTAACTCGTCGTTTAGTTGATGTATCTCAAAATTGCATAGTTACAAAGCATGACTGTAAAACAAAAAATGGTCTTTTTGTGAGAGCTACAGTTGAAGGAAGTACTATAGTTGCATCTCTAGAGAGTGTTGTGCTGGGTAGAACAGCTGCAAATGATATATATAACCTAGTGACAAAAGAATTATTAGTAAAAGCAGGGAAATTAATTGATGAGGATAAAGTAAAGCAAATCAGCATTGCAGGTCTTGATGCTGTAAAAATTAGATCGCCTTTAACTTTTGAAATAAGTCCTGGTGTATGTTCTTTCTGTTATGGAAGAGACCTTGCATCTGGTAAAATTGTTTCAATAGGCGAAGCAGTTGGTGTTATAGCTGCTTAATCTGTTGGAGAGCCAGGTACTCAGTTAACGATGCGTACTTTCCATATAGGTGAGGTAATGACTAGAGGCGTTCAATCCTCGAATATTAAAGCTTCTATTAATGCTTAAATAAAGTTAAACAATAGTAATATAATTATAGATAGAAAAGGAAATAAAATTGTGATAAGCCGTTCCTGTGAAGTCGTGTTGATTGATAGCCTTGGTAGTGAGAAGTTGAAACACAGTGTACCTTACGGCGCTAAGCTTTATGTAGATGAGAGTGGGTCAGTAAAAATTGGCGATAAAGTTGCGGAATGGGATCCTTATACATTGCCTATTATTACGGAGAAGACTGGTACAGTGTCTTATCAGGACTTAAAAGATGGATTTTCGATTACTGAAGTGATGGATGAATCTACAGGAATATCAAGCAAAGTAGTAAAAGACTGGAAATGGCTGTACCAACCTATGTGTTTGCGGGCCATCTTTATTCCTGTGTCATTTCCATAGTACTCAAGAATATTGTCGTAATGCTCGAGTATGATGCTTAATCTCTCTGAAGCTGTTGGCTCAGAAGTTTCACTTTCACTGAGAAAGTTCATTGCTTGATTAATCAGCCAAGGTTTACCGTAGGCACCACGACCTATCATCACTCCGTCTGCTCCAGATTCTTTGAGAGCATTCTGAATATCATTTAAATTTTTAATATCGCCATTTACTATAACTGGGATTTTCACTTGCTCTTTAACATTTTTCACGAATTTCCAATCTGCTTAACCATTATAAAGCTGCGATCTTGTTCTTCCATGCACATTAATCATTTTTGCTCCAAGATCCTCTGCAATTTTTGCTAAACGCGGAGCATTGCGATTTTCATCGTTCCATCCAGTGCGCATTTTCACTGTAACTGGCACATTCACTGCTTTGACTACGGCCTCAATTATCTCAGCGGCTTTTTTCTCATCACGCATTAGCGCTGATCCTGCATAACCATTTACAACTTTTTTAACAGGGCAACCAAAATTTATATCTATGATTTTAGCTCCCATATCCTCATTCAATTTTGCAGCCTCCGCCATAACATCTGGCTCACACCCAGCAAGCTGCACAGCAGTTAATTCATCGACTTTTGTTTTTTGCAGACTCTGACGAGTTTGCATAATCATAGCTCTGCTTGCAATCATCTCTGAAACTAACAAACTTGCACCAAACTTCTTAACGGTACTTCTAAACGGATAATCAGTCACTCCAGACATTGGAGCTAAGATTACTAATCAATCGTCAAATTTCCTATTTGGAGGGACATAAGGTTAATGCGTTTTATAAAACAACTGCAGCTAATAATTATATACTATAACATAAAATACTTTTATTATAGTATGGAGCAACGACTTGCATTGTTTCTAGATGTTCGAGCTGTAACAACAAACTCAGAATTTACTTCATCATTATTTAATATTTCAGCAAGCTGGGTCCGCAATTTTTCTAATTCATCACCTGTTGGTTTATATTCTAACAACACCTCATCAACATCATCAAGAGATTTACCCTTGTCCAGCATTTGATTAATTCTACTTGCTGCTTCTCGTGCGAATATCCCACAGTTGCTCCCATCACATTGAGTTTTTCCCTCAAAAAATCTTATATTATTTTCGCACATATTTAGCCCTTCTTGGAGAATTTTTGAAAATGTAGATCTGTATCGCTTTCCATTTAATAAGTCATAATAGTGAGCACTAAACTTTTTATTACAGTGACTTACACATAAGGTTATCCAATGCCCATTTTGTAAACTTATAATGAATGTCAATTTTTGAGTTTCACTACTCTTTTCCACTTTGCTTTTGAATCGATTTAGCTGTTGTTTTAATTGATCATTTGATCCAATAATTTCATATACCTCGGGATTCAAATTATAGACAACACGCGCTAAATTTCCTATATCAGCTTGTTGCAAAAGGTAATGATAATTACCTGCTTGTGTTTGGTTAATAAGGTTTTGCGATCCATGATTTGCTTCATACACTGCAACATCAACTGGGGATGAGATTTTACTCACAACACTATCCGATGAGACAGCAGAATCACCAGAACTCCTGCGATTTCTCTGACCTGGCGTGCCAGCCATGCTCTGTTCATCCTTTTTCAACGCTTCTGCAAACTCTTTTCTTTTCTCTATTAATTGCTCTGAACTAAGTTCATATTTTAGCTGATCATCAATCTTATCAAATGATTTACTTTCTCTCAGCATATCTGTAATTTTCTTAGCATTTTCTAAGGCAAATAATCCACAATTCCACGTATCTCCATCTTTGGTTGTTTAATTTTAGAGCTTTCAATACTACTATTATCTTCTCCTAGGGTTTTCTGTAGCGCACTTGATACCATTTCTGGTAATGGTTCACCAAATGAATCGCAATAGCAAGCTCTAAACTTTTCGCTCTTTTCGTCGTAAAAAACACCCAATGTTACCCAATGATTTCCATTTAAATTAAGGATTGAAGTGAACACTAAATTACTATCCTCTTTATTTTTATATTCTTGCAATTCTGCCTCTAGAGAGGATGTAAAATTATCAGGGCAAGCAAAAATCACACCTTCAGAAGCATTTTTTAAGCCCTTCCTATCTTTATGCGCTGTCCATCCGTAATGAGCTTCTACAAAACCCCTAATATCAGTAGTAGTTAATTTGTAATTATAATTCTTTTCTTTTTCTGTTTTGTGTAAAAAGGAATTATTATCTATAGCTATTTTCGATGTAATAACACCACTATCCCTATCAGGAGTTTTTGGCCTTCCTTGATTTTCTTCAGGTTTTTCTTGCTCAGGAGATTTTTCTTCACTCTTTTCCCCCTTTGAAGCTCCTTTTCCATTAACATAACCTTTTGCCAAGTGAAATAAAGGTTTAACAATCATTTTGTATGTTGCTGTAAGGACTACTCCCATTATAATCCAAATCACAGGATGAGAAATTAGCATAGCAAGTGAAAAGGTCAATAGAGGAAATCCTATTATCAACCCCAAATAGCCAACAGCAAATGTGGCTGCTAGGCATACGCAAGTAGCGTAGATAACGAATTTCCCACCAGCAAAGTAAGTGCTCTCTTTAAATTGATTACATTTTTCTGTGATGCCCATACTACATCCTATGAATGCTAAGTTAATTAAATTTTAACAAATTCTAACAAAAAAACCAACCATAATAATTTTAGTAGTATGAGAAAATATTGAATATTAAGAGCTTTTGAAGTGCAGTAACAGTGTTAGTAATAGCACAATATATGCACGATATAGAATATATACGCAAAAACCCTGAAGGATTTGAAAAGGCAATGAAAAGCAGGGGGATAAGAGAGTTTACTGCAAAAGAGATATTAGAAATTGATCACGAGAAAAGGTCATTAACCACTAAATTGCAAGATTTAAATAGGCAGCACAATGAAATCACAGAGGTAATTAAGAAGCTTAAAATGAGAAAAAGCCCCTGTGAAGAGCAAAGAAAATCATCAAAAAACATTACGAATTTTATCTAACTTGCCGAATATTTCTGCGCAAGATGTGCCAATAGGCGCAGATGAGAGTTCTAACTTAGAAGTTAGAACATACAGAGAAAAAACGCAATTTGATTTTACAGCAAAATCTCATTATGAACTTGGAGATAAATTAGGTTTAATGGACTTCGAACAAGCGGCGAGAATTTCCGGATCAAGATTTGCGATATTAAAAGGACGGTTAGCTAAGCTTGGACGAGCGCTAATAAATTTTATGCTTGAAATGCATGTTAATGAATTTGGCTATACTGAGGTGTACCACCCGGCTTTGGTGAAAAACGAGGCTATGTATAACTTCGGTCAGCTACGGAAATTTTCTGACGATTCGTATTTAACTACCGATGAATTGAGGTTGATTCCCACAAGTGAAGTGTTTTTAGCAAATTTGGTTGCTGATAAAGTAGTAGAGGAAAAAGAACTGCCTATTCGCTTTACTGCGTATTCAGAGTGTTTTCGTAAAGAAGCAGGCAGCGCAGGGCGAGACAAGAGAGGCATGATAAGGCAACACCAATTTGGTAAAGTGGAATTGGTGAGTATCACAACTGAAAACCAATCAAATGATGAACTTGAGCGCATGACGAGTGTTGTTGAAGAGATATTAAAAAAACTAGAATTACCGTATAGAGTAATGCTACTGTGTAGTGGTGATATGGGTTTTGCTGCACAAAGGACTTATGACATAGAGGTATGGTTACCTGAGCAAGATAAATATAGAGAAATATCAAGCTGCTCAAATTGTGGTGCATTTCAAGCAAAAAGGATGAACGCTAAATACTCTTCAGAAACTGATAAGAAGATGAAAAAATATATTCACACTTTAAACGGCTCAGCTTTAGTTATAGGAAGAACGATTATTGCCATAATGGAAAATTACCAAAATTCCGACGGATCGATTACAATACCAAACTTCTTGCAAAAATACATGAGTAATGATACTGTTATAAGCAAATAATAATTTTGACATATAGAAAAGTGAGAAAATAAAGATGAAGGTTCTGGTTATAGGTTCTGGTGGGCGTGAGCACGCTGTACTTTGGGCTCTAAAAAAATCTCCTATCTTGACTGAGTTATATGCCACTCCTGGTCGCCAGGCTATGGAAAATTTGGGAGTTCTTGTGGATGTAAATATTCAAAATTCAGTGGATGTTACACAATTTTGCAAGAGAGAAAATATAGAGTTGGTTGTTATTGGTCCAGAACAACCAATAATTGATGGGCTTGCTGATGATTTAGTTGCAGAGGGAATGAATGTTTTTGCTCCAAGTCAAGCAACTGCAAAACTTGAGGGATCGAAGTCTTTCACCAAGGGACTATGTAAACGATATGGTATACCAACTGCCAAGTACGAGTGTTTTGTTGATGAAGGGTTAGCTAAAGATTTTGTACATAGCAATAAAATAAAGTTTCCACTTGTAGTGAAAGCAAATGGAATTGCAGCAGGAAAAGGGGTGGTTATATGTAATACAGAAAGCGAAGCTTTTTCAGCAATAAATTCAATGCTAGTGGAGAAAAAATTTGGTGAATCAGATGAAGAAATAATCATAGAAGAGTTTTTAATTGGAGAAAAAGTAAGTTTTTTTGCTCTTATCGATGGGTTGAAAGTAGTAACTCTTGGGTGTGCAAAACATTATAAGAGAGTTGATGAAAGTAATAAAAGCCAAAATACTAGAGGTATGGGGTCATACTCATCACCTTCAATTATAAGTAAGGACATGGAGCAAAAAATTATCCAAAAAATAATATACCCTACAGCTCAAGCATTGGTTAACATGGGTACGCCTTATAAAGGAGTACTCTTTGCTGGTTTAATGATTTGCAAAGATAGCCCAAAGCTTCTCGAGTATAACGTTAGATTCGGTGATCCACAAACGCAATCTATATTACCTAGATTTGATTCAAATTGCGATTTGTTAAAATTGATGTTGTCAGTTGCAGAAGGGAAGTTAAATGTCAAAATGGTGGAACTTAACAACAAATCTACAGTTTGTGTAGTTGTTGCAAGTAAAGGCTATCCGGATGATTATCAAAAGGGAGAAGTAATTAAGGGGTTAGATAAAATTAAAAGCATTCCTGGTGTATTCGTGTTTCATGCTGGTACTAAATTGGATGAAAGTGGTAACTTAGTTTCAGATGGCGGAAGAGTGCTAAATATAGTAGCAGAAGGGAGCACTATAGACGAAGCCAAAAGTAAGGTGTACTCAGCATTAAATTTTTTAGAATGGCCAGGGAGCTCCTTCAGATACGATATCGATAGTTAATGTTAGCTGTCGGTTAGCAGGTGGTTCACAGAAACGAAAAATTTGCTTGACACCCTCCGCCAGCCCCCTTATCATGAAACTGAAGCTATTTATTTATCTTCGCAATCTGTGCAGGTTAATGACAAAAAACTTAGGGTATTTGGCGTCTCAAGTTTAAATTTTCGCACTACGTGCATCGCATGTCTTAAATTTTTTTTAGGTTTTTACCTATATAAGCCGAAACGCGCTTACAAAGCGTTTAAGACAGCAAAAAATGTCAAATTGACAAGGGAGAATTTGAATGCTAGCTACTTCGGGGTTTCTTTGCCTTTTTTCCTGCTTAGTAAATTTCTTAAACACTTGCGGTGTAGGTTAGTTGCAAGTTAAAAGCAGCTAAATCGCTCTTAATCAAGCGTTTTAGAATTTTAAAAAACGCCGCTATTTTAGTACCTGGTAAATAGCCAACCACCACGGGGCTTATTTTGCCTTTTTTTTCGTTTGGTAAATTTCTTAACATTTATAGCTAAACAACAACCGTCATCCCGCTGCTTGTTAGCGGGAACTAGAGATACCGCGGCAGTATGACGTAGAAAAACCTTTCTTGGGTAAGCCCTATAAAACTAATCAGCATCTTGTTTAGCACATATATAGCATTTCTCATAATAGTCAAAACAGGTTATGGGAAGGCAGAATCAACAGCACAACGAAAGGATTCGAATAGAGGAATGTTTTTCCTGGCTCTGTTTTTATAGCAAACCAATGATGCTCAATTTTGTTGAA
>JAAAKG020057958.1:0-18003 GCA_010014905.2 Druon quercuslanigerum | reverse complement strand
TTTCGGGTTGAAAGTAAAAACTTTTTGTAGAACATTCGTCTTTTTGAGTTGAAAATTAAGCAGTTTGGTAAAAAAATGCCTTGATTTTGGTAAAAAATTTGTTAAAAAATCATTCTTTTTGGTTTGAAAGTGCAATTATTTTTGTGGAAAATTAGACTATTCCATTGAAAATTATTTTTTTTAAGCGAATTTATAATTTTGGTTTAAAAATTAAAATGTTTTCTTAAAAATTCGGCTTTTTGACCTAAAAATTCAGCAATTTGGTACAAAATCTATCTGTTTGCTTAAAGAATACTAAACTGTTTTTTTTTAATATTCGTCTTTTTTAAGTTGAAAATGCAACAATAGTAATATAAAATTCAACAATTCGGTTGAAAATTAATTGTTTTGTTAAAAATTTATATTTTCGGTTTCAAAATAATACTGTTTTGTGACAAATTCATATTTTTGGCTTAAAAATTTAGGAATTTCGTACAAAATTAAACTATTTTGTTAAAAATTGAATGATCTTTTTGAAAATTCTACGGTTTCGTTGAATATTCATGTTTTTAGGTTGAAAATTTAACAGTTTGGTAGAAAATTAACTTTCCTGTTGAAAATTTATGTTTTCGGGTTAGGAATAAAAATATTTTGTAGAAAATTCGTCTTTTTGGTTTAAAATCATAGCAATCTTGTAGAAAATTAACGATTTTGTAAAAAATTTAATTATTTTGTTAAAGCATTTGTTAAACCTTTATCCGTTTTAGTTGAAAAAAAACTATTTTGTAAAAATTCTTCTTCTTGGGTTTGAAGCGATTTAATTTAATATATACCCACGTTAATTTTACTTAAATATAGAGTAAATTTTTTATATTAGAAAATAAAATCAAAATTTATTTAAATTATTAATAAAGTTTATGAAGTTTAGTAACCAGTTCAAGAAATTATTATTGATGCTTTTAGTATTATTTGGTTATTTGTAGAAAATTAAGTTGGTTGAAAATTCATATTCTGCGATGAAAATTAAAATGTTTTGTAGAAAATCCCTCTTTTTTGCTTAAAAATTCAGTAGTTTTGTACAAAAGTCAACGATTTGATTGAAAATTTAATCATTTTGTTGAAAAATCAGTGAAAAATGCATTATTTTTAGTTGAAAATTCATCTGTTTTTTAAAAAATAAATTTGTTAATTTAACAGTTTAATAGAAAATTAACTACTTTGTTGAAAAGTCATATTTTCGGGTTGAATACTAAAATGTTTTGAAGAAAATTCAAATTTTTAGTTTGAAAAATCAGAAAATTGGTGCAAAATTCCACTATTTGGTTGAAAAATTAATTATTTTGTTTTGAAAAATTGCTTAAAAAGTCATTTTTTTAATTAAAAATTCATCCTTTTTGTTGAACATTCGTCTTTTTGGCTTGAAATTGTACCATTTTGGCATAAAATTAAACTAATTTATTGATAAGAATATATAATAAAAATAATAATAAACTTGCGAATTTTTCAACAGTTTGGTAGAAAATTAAGTTAGTTTATTGAAAATTCATACTTATGCGTTGAAAATTAAAATGTTTTATAGAAAATCTGTCTTTTTTGCTTAAAAATTCAGCAATTTGGTACAAAATTCAACGATTTGATTGAAAATTCAATTATTTAGTAGAAAATTCAACTTTTTGGATGAAAATAACCTTTTTCCTTGTTTGAAATTTATATTTTTGTTGGAAAATCAGACTGTTTTGTAGAAAAAGTCGTCTTTTTGGTTTGAAAATTCGGCAATTTGGTACAAAATGCAACTATTTCTTTGAAAATGTTATCATTTTGTTGAAAATGATAAAATGATAAAATCATTTGGTTAAAAAATCATTATTTCTTTGGGTTAAAAATTTAACAGTTTGGTAGAAAATTAACTTTCTTGTTCCAAATTTATATTTTCGTTTGGAAAATTGAACTGTTTCGTAGAAAAATTAACTTTATGGCATGAAAATTTAGCAGTTTAGTAGAAAATTAACTATTTTAATGAAAATTTACTTTTGTTGAATTTGTTCAATTTTTTTTAATGCAACTAAATTAATAGAAAATTCAACTATTTGGTTAAAAATTTAATGATTTTGTTGAAAATGTGTTAGAAAGTCATTCTTTTTAGTTGAAATTTACTGATTTGTAGTGAACTTTTAGTTCGTAAACTTTAAACTGATTTTAGTAGAAAATTGAACTATTTGAATGACGATAAACTTTTTTTAATTCATATTTTTGGGTTGAAAATTGAAACTTTCTGTAGCAAAATCGTTTTTTTGGTTTGAAAATTCAGCAATTTGGAAAAAATTCAACTATTTTGTTGAAAAATTAATCTTTTTGTTTGGAAGAATTGGATGAAAAGCCGTTTTTGAATATATTGTAATATGTTGTTAGGTCTAAAAATTCCGAAATTTGGTTCAAAATTGAAATAATTATTTAAAAATTTAATTATTTCGTTGAAAAATTTGTTAAAAAGTCAATTTTTTTATTTGGAAATTCAACTGATTTTCTGAATATTCATTTCTAATTAACTTTTCGGTGGAAAAGTTCGGTTTTAAAAATTCAACTGTTTTTGTTGAATATTCATTTTTTTGGTTAAAAGTTCAACAGTAAGTTAAAAAAATGAACTTTTTTGTTAAAAATTCATATTTCCGGGGTGAAAATTAATATGTTTAGTAGCAAATTGGTCTTTTTGTCTTGAAAATTTAGCAATTTGGTTCAATTACTTGATTTAAATTTCTATGTTAATATGTTTAAGAATATCTTTTAATATAATTTCTTAAAAGTTTCTAAATTGAGTATATTAATTCATTCCGTAGAAACTAAACAAAAAAACTTTGTTTACAATAAACTCGCGAATTTTTCAACGGTTTGGTAGAAAATTAAATTTTTTGTTGAAAACTCATATTTGTTCTTTAAAAATTAAAATTTTTTGTAGAAAATTCGTCTGTTTTGCATAAAAATTCAACAATTTGGTATATAACTCAACGACATAATTGAAAATTTTATTATTTTGCAGAAAAAATGGTCAAAAAGTCATTCTTCTTAGTTGAAATTTGAACTAATTTGTAGAAAATTCGTCTTTTTGGTTTGAAAATGCCACTATTTTAGTAGAAAATTCAACTATCTGGATTGAAATTACCTTTTTTTTGTTAAAAATTTATATTTTTGTATGGAAAATTAAACTGTTTTGTAGAAAATTTGTCTTTTTGACCTAAAAATTCAACTATTTGGTTGAAAATGTAATGCTTTTCTTGAAAAATGTGTTAAAAATCATTCCTTTTAGTTGAAATATAAACTGATTTACAGTAAACTGATTTAGTTTGTAAACTTTAAACTCATTTTAGTAGAAAATTAAACTATTTGGATAAAGATAAACTTTTTTTTAATTTATATTTTTGGGTTGATGATTAAAATGTTTTGTAGAAAAATCGTATTTTTGATTTGAAAATTCAGCAGTTTGGTACAAAATTCATCTATTTGGTTTAAAATTTAATTATTTTGTCGAGAAATTGGGTAAAAAGTCATTCTTTTCAGTTGAAAATTAAATTGTGTTTTTTAACATTCTTTTTAAATTTAAATGCAACTGTTTTTGTAAAAAAATTCAACTATTTCCTTGGAAAATTGGATAAAAAGCCATTTTTTTAGCTGACAATTCATCTGATTTGTTGAATATTTGTCTTTTTGGCCTAAAAATTCGTAAATTTGGTACAAAATTGAACAATTTATTTGAAATGTTAATTATTTCGCTAAAAAATTGGTAAAAAAGTAATTCTTTTTTCTGAAAATGCAACTATTTTGTTGAATCTTATTTTTATTTTTTAGTTAAAAATGCAACTATTTTAATGTAAAATTCAACTGTCTGGTTTCAAAATCTGTTTTGTAAAAAAGACTCGTATTTTTGGATTGAAAATTTAGATTTTTGGTAGAAAATTAAACTATTTTATTACAAATTTATTTATCTTTTTGAAAATTTAACTGTTTTCGTTGAATATTCATATTTTGTTCAATTACTTTATTAAACTTTCTATTTTTTCAAAGATTCACGTCTTTGGTCAAAAATTGATCTTTTTTTTCTTGAAGAATCTTTTTTTTTGGGTTCAAAATTATATTTTTTTCTAAGAATTTAACTATTCTATTTTCGATTCGAAAATTATGATTTATGAGTTAAAAATTCATGTATTTTATTTAATATTCCTCTTTTGGTTAGAAATTAATCTTCTTGGTAAAAAATTAAACTATTCTATTTAAAGATGTATTAGTTAAAAAAAATTATATTAAAATTCATGAAGTTTAGTATCCAATTGTTAGTATTGTTTAATAATTTAATTAACCGGTGATGCTAATATGTTTAAGAATTTTTCAACAGTTTTCTAGAAAATTAAGTTTCTTGTAGAAAACTCATATTTTGTCTTTGTAAATTAAAATTTTTTGCATCAAAATTCACCAATTTGGTATATAATTCAACGATTTAATTGCAACTTTTATTATTTTGTAGAAAAATATCCTAAAAGGTCATTCTTTTTAGTTGAAATTTAAACTGATTTGTAGAAAATTCGTCTTTTTGATTTGAAAATGCCACTATTTTAGTAGAAAATTCAACTATTAGGATAAAGATAAACTTTTTTTTTTAATTTACATTTTTGGTTTGAAAATTAAAATGTTTTGTAGAAAAATCGTATTTTTGATTTGAAAATTCAGTAGTTTGGTACAAAATTCATCTATTTGGTTTAAAATTTAATTCTTTTTTCGATAAATTGGTTAAAAACTTATTCTTTTTAGTTGAAAATTAAATTGTGTTTTTTGAACATTCTTTTTAAGTTTAAATGCAACTGTTTTTGTAAAAAATTCAACTATTACATTGGAAAATTGGATAAAAAGCCATTTTTTTAGCTGAAAATTCATCTGATTTGTTGAATATTCGTCTTTTTGGCTTAAAAATTCATAAATTTCGTACAAAATTTAACAATTTATTTGAAATGTTAATTATTTCATTGAATATTATTTTCATTTTTTAGTTAAAAGTGCAACTATTTTAATAGAAAACTCAACTGTCTGGTTTCAAATAAACTTTTTTGTCGAAAAGTTCTTTTTTAAAATGAATCTGTTTTGTAAAAAAGATTCGTATTTTTGGATTGAAAATTTAGATTTTTGGTAGAAAATTAAACTATTTTATTACAAATTTAATTATCTTTTTGAAAATTTAACTGCTTTTGTTGAATATTCATATTTGGTTCAATTAGTTTATTAAAATTTATATTTTTTCAAATATTCACGTTTTTGGTCAAAAATTGATCTTTTTTTCTTGAAAATTCTTTTTTTTTTGGTACAAAATTAATTTTTTTTCTAAGAATTTAACTATTCTATTTTAGATTCGAAAATTATCCTTTTTAAGTTGAAAATTCATGTATTTTATTTAAAATTCCTCTCATTGTTAGAAATTAATCTTCTTGGTAAAAAATTTAACTGTTCTATTTAAAGGTTTATTAGTTTAAATTATTATTCAAATTTATGGAGTTTAGTATCTAATTCAAGAAATTATTAATCATATTTAAACGCTGATGCTAATATGTTTAATGATACCTTGTAATATAATTTCTTAAATGTTTCGAAATTAAGTATATTAATTCATTCCATAGAAACTGAACAAAAAAATTATTTACAATAAACTCGCGAATTTTTTAACAGTTTTGTAGAAAATTAAATTTATCGTTGAAAACTCTTATTTTTTCTTTGAAAATTAAAATGTTTTGTAGAAAATTCGTCTTTTTTGCATAAAAATTGAAAATTTTATCATTTTGTAGAAAAAATGGTTAAACAGTCATTCTTTTTCGTTGACATTTAAACTGATTTGTAGAAAAATCTTCTTTTTGTTTTAAAAATGCCACTATTTTATTAGAAAATTCAACTATTTGGATTAAAATTAACTTTCTTTGTTGAAAATTTATATTTTTGGGTGTAAAATATAACTGTTTTCAAGAAAATTCGTCTTTTTGGTTTGAAAATTCAGCAATTCGGTGCAAAATTTAACTATTTCGTTGAAAAATTGGATTAAAACTCATTTTTTTAGTTGCAAATTCACCTGATTTGTTGAATATTCGTCTTTTTGGCTTAAAAATTCATCAATTTGGGACAAAATTGAACTTTTTATTTGAAATCTTAATTATTTCGCTGAAAAATTAGTAAAAAAGTCATTCTTTTTTTGTTGAAAATGCAACTGTTTTGTTAAATGTTACTTTTATTTTTAGTTAAAAATGAATCTGTTTTGTAAAAAAAAGTAATTTTATTTTTGGATTGAAAATTTAGAATTTTGGTAGACAATTAAACTATTTTGTTAAAAATATAGTTATCTTTTTAAAAATTTAACTGTTTTTGTTGAATATTTATATTTGTTTCAATTACTTTATTAAAATTTCTATTTTTTCAAAGATTCACGTCTGTAGTCAAAACTGATCTTTTTTTCATGACAATTCTTCTTTTTTTTGGATTCAAAATTAGTTCTTTTTTAAAGAATTTAACTATTCTATTTTTGATTCGAAAGACTATCTCATAATTTCTTAAAATTTTCTAAATTAAATATATTAATTCAGTCCATAGAAATTTGTCAGGGAATTTTTCCAAAAAGAACTATTTTTTTATTTGAAAATGTTTCCAAAAAAGGATATTATTTTGCGAATTCGCTTGTAGAAATTAATGTGCATCTCGAAATTGAATATTTTTGTTTGCAGCGGTAGAGCTTTGGTTGGAATATCTACAATTCAGCATCGGAAACATGGGCAGTGAAAAAGACGCCGCGAAAAATGTTCGACAATTGTTTGAACGAGCATTAACTGCAGCCAGTGGCCATATCACAAAAGGGGCGATTATCTGGGAAGCATTTAGAGAATTTGAGAACGTACTCGTTTCAATGGTAATTAATTTTGTTTAAAGATTCTTTTACTCTTTTTTTTTTGCTTAAATCCGAATTAAATTAAAAATCCCAATAAGAAAATCTGTCTATTTTTGCTTGAGAGTTCATTATTTTAAATTGACTTGAACGGGAAATTTATCGGACTTGGGACAGGGACTTTTAGAAAATAATTATCGTTTTTATTTTAGGACAAGAAGTTTTAGTAAAGAAATAAAATTTCACTTGGAACAGGGAATTTTTTTAATGGAACGGATTTTTTTTAAAGAATTATAATTCCAAGGTAACAACGTGGTTTTTTTGGTCGCAAAATTAACAGTTTTGTTAAAAAATCATCTTTTTGGGTTAAATATTTAGCTCTTTTCGTAGAACATAAACCTTTTATTTAAAATTCATATTTTGTTGCTAAAAAGTCAACCGAAATATTTTTTGGATAAAAACTATTTTTTTCTGAAAACTGGTCTTTTTGATTGAAAAATTTATCTTTTTAAATAAAAATATTATATTTTTCTTGGACTAAAATGCAACTATGTTATTGAAAATTCAAATATTTCCTAGAAAATTGTCTTTGTTTTTAAATTCGTATTTTTGTGTTGAAAAGTCGATTGAAATGTTTATGGATGAGAATTCAACTTTTTTTAATTTGTCTTTTTGATTCAAATGCTTAAATAGAAATGCAACTGTTTGATTAAAAATTTAAAAATCTTGTCTAAAAGTCATACTTTTTGGTTAAAAACTCGACTATTTAGCAGAAAATTAACTTATTATTTACAATTATTACTTTGGCTTTAAAAAGCATACTAGAATTTTTGACATATAAATTTAACTATTTTAAGTTTTTTTCTTCTAAATTTTCTGCCTAAGAAGAAATTTGATTGTTCTTAAATAAAAATACAACTGTTCGATTGAAAATTTATTTGTTTTTTTTTTTTTTAGTTTGAAAATGTGTCTTTGATTAATTTTAAAGTCAAAGACACATTTTCAAACAATAAGAAATTAATTTTCAATCGAACAGTTGTAAATAAATTGTATCTTTCTTAAATAAAAATGGAACTATTAGATTGAAAATTCAACAATTTTGTTGAAAAGTCCTACTTTTTGTTTGAAAATTCTGCTGGTTTGTTGAAAATTCAACTGTCTTATAAAAATTACTTATTGTTTAAATTTAATAATTTGGTGTTACAAAGAGAAGCGAAATCTTTTCTAGATAAAAATATTACTAGTTTTTTGAATTATTTGGTTTAAAATAAAAATTCGTCTGTTTTAAGAGAAATTGTATCTTTTGTGAAAATACAACTATTTGGTTCAAAATTCAACAATTTTGTTAAAAAAATTATACTTTGATATAAAAGATGAACTGAAATCTTTTCTACATGAGAATTAGACTTTTAAAAAAATTGTCGTTTTTTATTAAAAGTTTATCTGTTTTGGTTCAAGTTTATTTTTTTTAATAAAAATGCAGCGATTCGGTAGAGATTTCAACTATTATGTTAAAAATTCATGCTTTTTGGTTGAGAGAAATATTGAAAATACAATTTTATTCGTAGAAAGTTATTTTTTGTTTAAAAATTCATATTTTAATCGTGAAAAGTCAACTGAAATATTTTTTAACCAAAAATTCAACTATTAAAATTTTTTTTTCTTTTTTCTTTAAAAATTTTTCTGGTTTAGTAGAAATTTCATTTTTTAATAAAAATTGAGTATTCAAATATTTTGTTTAAAATATTTGGTTGAATCATTTTGTTAAGAAAACATTTTTTTTATGATCTATATTTTTAGTTGAAAATTCATCTAATTGGTACTTAGGTACAAGTTTAAATATATTGTTAAAATTTGTTTTTTTGAATTTGTTTTGTGGAAACTTAATTTTTTGTTGAAAAGTCATATTCTTGGTTTTAAAATTCTATTTTTGCAGAGAAAATTCATCTTTTGGCTCGAAGGTTTATCAATCTAGATAAAATTTTATTTATTTCTTGAGTGGATAATCCTTATTTGTTGAAAATTCGTATTTTTAGTTTAAAAATTTTTTTCTTGTGTATAAATTTTAAGGAAAATAAAAACATTTCCAAATTTATCTCTGGTTGAAAATTTAACCTACTTTGTTAAAAATCAATTTTTTTTTTTTCAAATGTTCAACTTCAAGAAAATGTAATTATTCTATTTTTGTTTTAAATTATCTGTTTTGGATGAAAACTCGACTATTTGGTTTTAAATTGATATTTTTATTAAGAAATTAAATTATTTGTTAGAAAATGTATGTATTATGTGAAAAATTCTCCTTTTTTGTAGAAAATTATTCTTTAAGGTTGAAAATTCATATTTTTGGTTGAAAATTAATTCCTCCAACTGAAAACTTGAGTGTCCATTTTTGATTTAAAGTTTATACTTTCTTCTTCGAAACTCAAGAATTTTGAAGTAATTTTTTTTAAATTGAAAATTCAACTATTTCGTTGAAAAACCAATTTTATTAAAAATCTATTTTTTTCGTAGAAAACTATATTTTTCTTCGCAAATTAATCTTTATGTTAAAAAGTTCCTATTGGTTTAAAATGCAGGTACTCCAGTTAAATATTTATTATTTTAGTTGAAAATTTATCTTTTAGGTTGGAAGTAAAACTACTTGTTTGAAAATTAAACTCTTTTGTGGAAAATTAATTTTTTTTCTTTGACTATAAACTTAATTATTTCATTTTTTGTTGAAAAATGATCTGTTTTAGTTGTAAATTCATCTTCTTTGTAGAAATTATTCTTCTTGGTTGAAAATACATCTTGGCTGGTCAAAAATTCAATTATTCTAGATTCATTATTTTAGTTGAAACTTCATTTTTATCGTTTTAGTAAAATATCTTCTGAAGAGTTAAACTTTTTCACATGAAAAATCGTTTGTTTTTATTAAAAGTTCAACTCTTTTTTTTTAAATGCAACTGTTTGTTTGAAAATTAATTCTTTTTTGAAATTTCGACCATTTCGTTAAAAATGAATTTTTTATTAAAAATCATCTTGAAAATTGAACTATTTTGTTAGAAAATTTAACTATCTTTGTAGAATATTCATCGAAAGTTCAACTATTTGGTAGAAAAATGACTTATTTTAAAAAAATTTAACTACTTGGTTGGAAACTCTTATTATTATTATTTTTTTGTTTCTTGAAATCTAACTATCTCATTGAAATTCATCTTTCAGACTTGAAAAGTCGATTTCTCTCTGAAAATGCAACTAATTTGTTGAAAATTCAACTATTTATTAAAAAGTTTAACTATTTAGTAGAAAATTAACTTTTTTGTTGTGGAAAATTACGCAGTATTTTAAAAAATTATCATTTTTACTTGAAAATTTCTCGGTTTTGATTAAAATTTTAATTTTTTGATATTAAATTCAACTGTTTTATTGAAAAATTTTTTTAATTTAACCATTTCATTACAAATTGATTTTTTTCTGTTGATAATTTAATTATTTCGTTGAAAATTCTTTATTGGCTAGAAATGAACTTTTTCTTGAAAATTCATCTTTTTGAATTTAAAAGTCAACAGCTTTCTGAAATCTTCAACTTTTTGGGCCGAAAAATCTTCGCTTTCATCAGAAAATCTTCCAATCTTTAAAATTGAACTATTTTGATAGAAAATTTAACTATATTTGTAGAATATTCAAGTATTTGGTAAAAAAATATACAAATATTCGGTTGAAAATTGAACTATTTGGTAGAAAAACTGTTTTTTAAATGATTTCTTTTCAAAAAATTCAACTATTGGTTTGGAAATTCTTATTACTATTCATTTATTTTTTGAAATCTAACTATCTCGTTGAAAATTCATCTTTCGTGATTCAAAATTACCTTTTTTCGTGAAAATTCATCTTTCCGACTTCAAAAGTCTTCAAAGACTTCAAAAATTTAACTATTTAGTAAAAAATTAACTTTTTTTGTTGTGGAAAATTACTATTAGTAGTAAATTGAACTGCTTGATTGACGTTTTTTTGTAATTTAACCATTTCATGACAAATTAATTTTTTTTTCTGTTGATAATTTAATTATTTCATTAAAAATTCTTTATTGGTTAGAAATGAAATTTTTTCTTTTTATGGTAGACAATCTTTTTATCTTGAAAATTTAACTATTTTGGTAGAAAATTCAACTAATTTTGTAGAACATTCAACTATGTGCTAGAAATTTGAAATAGTCGGTTGAAAATTTAACTGTTTTGGAAAATTAACTCTTTTGTTGAAATTTTTGTCTTCGAAAAAATTTGGAAAGTTAAACTTTTTGATTGTATATGGACCTGTTTGATTGAAAATTATTTCCGTTTTGAAAATTCAACTATTTAGTTTTTAAATTAGTATTATTATTGTTATTTTAAACTGTAACTATTTGATAGAAAATGAACTTTTTTGTGGGGAATGTAACGGTTTATTTGAAATTAAATTCTCATTTGAAGTTTTAACCATTTGGTTAAAAAGTAATTTTTTCTATTGAAAATTGAACTATTTCTTTGAAAATTCAGTTTTTAGAGTTTAAAAGTCAACTGCTTTCTAAAACTTTTCATTTCTTGGGCTAAAAAATCATTTCTTCAGTTGAAAAAGCTTTCTATCTTGAAAATTCAAATATTCGGTTGAAAACTCAACTATTTGGTAGAAAATTACCTTTTATCTTTAAAATTCTGTCTTCCAACCAATTTTGAAATTTCAACTTTTTGGTTTTAAATGAAACTGTTTGGTTGATAATGATTTCTTGTTTAAAAATTAAATTTTTTGATTTAAAAGTATTATTATATATGTTTGAAAATTTAACTATTTTGTTAAAAATTCATCTTTCGTGATTCGAAATTAACTTTTTTGTTGAAAGTGTATCCTTTCGAGTTGAAAAGTGAACCGCTTTTTGAAACTTTCGACTTTTCGGGCTGAAATATCATCGCTTTCGGTAGAGAACCTTTTTATTTTTAAAATCCAACTACTTTGGTAGGAAATTTAACTATTTCGGTATATTTCGCTTAGTCACGTAATATAATTATAAAAGCGAAGTAAAAGAAAAGTAAAAGAAAACATTTTTTTCTTCTTAAAAATTCAATTTATACGCATTGACGAATATTGCATCTTTTTTGTCACTTTTTTCGTCCTTTTTTTGTCATTTTTTATTATTATTTGATATACAATACGTCCATTTATTATATTGCTTCGCTTTTATAATTATATTACGTTTCGTTTTACAGATCTGATGAGGGAAACCAGCTTCCATTCCGAAACGTATTTGTTACGATTTTTAAAATAAATGTTTACCAATAGTCATGGAAGCCCAAGCCCCATTCTACCCATATTTATTTATAAATTAAAATTTTGCCAGGCTCAAAAAGAAAGAAAACATTGTTTTCTTCGAACAGGGTGTCTACCCTACCTGGAAAACCTGAAATTTTCAGGGAATTTTTTAAAGAGCGTAGTTAATTTTTTTTAAATTGCAACATTAAATGGAATAACACGCTCTTTTGTTTGAAATCAATTTTATGAATGAAAGTTCAGTTTATTAAGTTTATTTCAAGTGCAACTCGAACTATTTTGTTTAAAATTTGTTTCTTGTTTTTTTGTTATTGAAAATAAATTTTCCTACTTAAAATACAAATATGTAATATTTGGTTGAAAAATTTATTTGTTGTTGAAAGTTTTTACTTTTTGTTATAAATCAATCTTTCTGGGCTGAAAATAACTCTTTTTAGGGGAAATTTAATGGTTCTAGTTTAAAACTCATAAATTTATTTCAAAATTCATATTTTTGGTTGAAAATTCAACTATTTAAATTGGCGAATCATTATTTTAGTTGAAAATTCTTAGCTTTTGTTAAAAATTCATTTTTAACTGAAAATTTAACTCTTCAATTGTTATTTGACACTGTACCTTTTCAATTTAAAATTCATGTATTATCAATCAAAATCGTCTTCGTTGATAAAAGATTTTTTTCTCTTCCATTTTTGTTTGAAATTGGATATTTTTTGTTTGAAATTTATCTATTTGGTTACAATTTTCTTTTATTTGTATTTGACAATGCAAACATTTTGTTGAACATCATGTTGGTTAAAAATAAAACTACTTTGTTCCAAATTAAAATATTTTCTCAAAAATTCATCTTTTTCTTTTAAATGCATTTATTCGAAATAAAGGCTGATTATTTTAGTCAAAAATTCATTCGATTGGTTAAAAATTTAACTATTTAGTTGAAGGTTGTTCTTCTTTAATTAAAAATTCAACTTTTTTGTTAAAAAATTCATATATTTGATTTAAAATTCGTCTTTCTTGTTAAAAAATTAATTTTCCTGTTTAAAAATTAATCGTCTTGTTTAAAAATCCATTTTTTTGTTTAAAAATTCATATTTTTTCTTGCCTAAAAATTCAATTATTGCAATTAACTATTGATCATTTTAGTAATTAATTCATCTTTTTGGTTGAATACAAAAATATTTAGTTAAAGGTTCAATTAAATATGTTCAAAAAATAAATCTGTTTTTTTTGTGTAAGAATAATTTTTTTAACTAAAAATTTAACTATTCCATTTTTGGTTGAAAAGTGATATTTTTCGGTTGAAAATTCAGCTATTTGTTTGAAAATTGATCTTTTTCAGTTGAAAATTCAACTTTTTGATTCAGAATTAATGTAGTTTTTTTAAATATCGTCTTTTTGGTAGAAAATTAATCCTTTTGGTTGAAAATTCAACTATTTATTTGAAAATTCATGTTTTTTTAAAGTCTAAATTTCTACGTAAAAAGTTAGGAATTTGACACGGTTTAAATTAATTTTTAATATAGTGCTTACATTATTTTACCTGAATATTCACTAAATTGTAAGTATAAGTAGATATAATAAAAATTTGTTTGAATTTTTATTCAAATTCATGCACTTGAAGGGCAAATTCGAGAAATGATTAATTTTTTTACCATTATTTAATTATTTATTTAGTCTATCGAGCTAAAATATTTAGGAATATCTTTTAATATTAATTAAATACCCTATAAAATAAAAAGGGACATTATTTGTAATAAACTCGCGAAAAATCATACCTGGAAAAAGCTTTGGAATACCTGGAAACTGATATATTTTCTTGATGAAACTTTTTCTATAACTGTTTTTTTATTTATTATAAACTCTTATGTTTTTAGAGGAATTTTATTTTTCTTGGGTTAAAATGCAACTATTTGGTTGAAAATTCAGCAATTTTGTTGAAAAGTTATACTTTTCGATTGAAAAATAAACTACTTCGTAGAAAATTTACTTTTTTTTAAATTTATTATTTTGGTGTTAAAAATAGAACTGAAGTCTTTTCTGGGCAATTATTCTACTTCTTTTTAAAAAGTGTGTTGTTTAAATAAAAAATTCATCTATTTTATTAAAAATTTAATTTTGTTAGACAAAAATGCAACAGTTTGGTTGAAAATGAAACTATTTTTTTTTACAAGTCATACTTTTTGGTTAAAAATTCTATTGCTTTGTGGAAAATTCCGATTTTGTTAAATATTTATATTTTTCTGTTGAAAAATGACCTTAAATCTTTTCTAAATGAAAGTTTACCTTAAAAAAACATTGTGGTTTTTTTATCAAAAATTCATCTGTTTTAGTATAAATTACATATTTCTGGAATAAAAATTCAACAATTTTCTTTAAGTTAATTTTTAAGATTATTTGACACTTTATCTTTTTAATTTAAAATTCATGTATTATCAATAAAATTCGTCTTCGTTGATAAAAACGTTTTGTTTGAAATTGGATATTTTTTGTTTGAAATTTAAATGTTTGGTTGAAAATTTCTTTTATTTGTATTTGATTATGCAAGCAATTTGTTAAACATTCATGTATTTTAATTTTCAATTTAATTTTTTTGTCTGTTCTCAAAAATTCATCTTTTTGTTTAAAATTAATTTATCTGAGATAAAGATTGATCATTTTAGTCAAAAATTCATTCGTAGAACATTTACTTTTGTTTAAATTTAATATTTTGGTGTTAAAAATATAACTGAAGTCCTTTCTGGGCGAAAATTCTACTACTTTTTACAAATTTTGTTTAAATTAAAAATTCATCCATTTGATGCAAAATTTCATTTTTCTTGGACAAAAATGCAACAGTTTGGTTGAAAATAAAACTATTTGTTTGATAAGTCATACTTTTTGGTTAAAAATTCTATTTTTGTGTGGAAAGTTCAGATTTTGTTAAATATTTATATTTTTCTGTTGAAAAATGAACTGAAATCTTTTCTAAATTAATGTTTAACTTCAAATAAAAAATGGTGTTTTTTTATTAAAAATGCATCTTTTTTAGTACAAATTATATATTTCTTGAATACAAATTAAACAATTTTGTAGAAAACTCGTACTTTTTGGTTGAAAACTCAACTATTTCGTAGAAAATTTACTTTTGTTTAAATTTAATATTTTTGTGTTAAAAAAAAAACTGAAGTCTATTTCGAGTGAAAGTTGTATTACTTTTAAAAAAATTTGTTGTTTAAATCAAAAATGTATCCACTTTATGACAAATTTAATTTTTTTTGGACAAAAATGCAACAGTTTGGTTGAAAATTAAACTATTTTTTTTAGAAGTCATATTTTTTGGTTGAAAATTCTCTTGTTTTGTGGAAAATTTACATTTTGTTAAATATTTATATTTTTCTGTTGAAAATCGACCTGAAATCTTTTCTAAATTAAAATTTAATTTAAAAAGAATTTGAGGTTTTTTTATTAAAAATTCATCCGTTTTAGTACAAATTACATATTTCTTGAATAAAAATACAATAATTTTGTTCAAGTTAATTTTTAATGTAGTACTCACATTATTTCATATTATTTCACATTATTTTAGATAAAATAAAAATGTGTTTGATTTTATATTCAAACTCATGCACTTTAGAGACAAATTCGAAAAATGAATAATTATGTTTGAGCATTATTTAATTGTTTATATAATCTATCGAGTTAAAATATTCTTTGTAATGAACTTGCGAAAAATCATACCTGGAAAAAGCTTTGGGATACCTGGGAACTGAAATCTTTTCTTGATGAACTTTTTGGATAATTTTTGTTTTTTTAATTACAATTTCTTATGTTTTCAGAGAAATTTTATTTTTATTGGGTTAAAATGCAACTATTTGGTTGAAAATTCAACAATTTTGTTAAAAAGTCATACTTTTTGGTTGAAAAATAAACTACTTCCGTAGAAAATTTACTTTTTTTTTTTAATTTATTATTTTGGTGAAAATTCTACTACTTTTTAAAAATTTTGTTTAAATCAAAAATTCATTCGTTTTAAGAAAAATTTCATTTTTCTTGGACGTAAATGCAACTGTTTTGTTGAAAAGTAAACTATTTTTTTTTTTTGAGAATTCATACTTTTTGATTGAAAATTCCATCGTTCTGTGGAAAATTTACCAGATGAAAGTTTAACTTAAAAATAAAGTTGTGGTTTTTTATTAAAAATTCATCTGGTTTAGTACAAATTACATCTTTCTTGAATAAAAATTCAACAATTTTTTTCAAGTTAATTTTTAATATAGTTTTGTTTAAATTTAATATTTTAGAGTTAAAAAGAGAACTGGAATCTTTTCTAAATGAAAATTGAACTTTAAAATGTGTCTGAATTTTTATTCAAATTCATGCACTTTAGAGACAATTTTGAGAAATGATGAATTATGTTTTTACCATTATTTAATTATTTATTGAATCTATCGAGCTAAAGTATTTACGAATATCTTTTAATATTTATTAAATAACCGATAAAAAAGGGACTACCTGGAAAAAGCTTTAGCGAGCTGAAAAAAAACCTTAGAATTATCAGAGAATTTTTTTCGCAGAATTTGAGTAGACCCCCTGTGAAGAAATTGAAATTGAAGAGACTTTGAACATTTTCCAGGTCGACCCCTCAAAGCCAGCTGAGCGAAAAGAGCAAATAGACCGAGTCGGCAAACTCTTCACACGTCAGTTAAAAGTGCCGCTGCTCGACATGGAGAAAACCCTCGAGGAGTACGAGGCCTGGCGTTCGGGAGAAGGCGCCGAAGCAACCATCGACCAGGAAAATCTGATCACCAGCTACGAAGTAGCTTACAAAAAACTGAACGACCGTCTGCCTTTCGAGGAGAAGCTCGTTTCTGCCCAGAACGAGAGCGAGTTGATCGACTCGTACAATGCCTATTTGATGTACGAGAGAAAATATGTTGGGGATCCAGGTCGAATCACTGTTCTTTATGAGCGCGCCCTCGCCGAGCTCAGTCTTCAAGCTACGCTCTGGCTCGATTATGTGACTTATCTCGAGTCTGAGCTGAAAATCGAGGAAGTTTTGGACCCGGTTTTCAAGCGAGCCTCGAGAAATGTGCCCTGGTGCTCGCAAATTTGGGAGAGGCGGATCCGGGCCTACGAGAGGTGGAAGAAGCCGGTTTTGGAAGTACAGCACGTTTTCGAGGAGGCTCTTCAAGCTGGATTTAATAGTGCCGAGGAGTACAGAAATCTCTGGATTTTGTATTTGGAGTTTTTGAGACGACGAATTGATCTTGTGGATGATGATGAGGATGAGAGGGACAAGCAGCTAGAAACGCTGAGGAATACTTTCAATCGAGCCTGCGAATATTTGGCGAAGACTTATGGTTTGGAGGGCGATCCGAATTGTGTGATTTTGCAATTCTGGGCGAGAACGGAAGCTATTCATGCGAAAGACATGGAGAAGGTGAGGGAACTTTGGACAGATATTCTCTCGCAAGGGCATAATGCGAAGGCAGCTAGTTGGTTGGAATACATCAGTTTGGAAAGGTCAGTTCTTGTGACAACGAATTTATTTATTTTTGTCCGGGGATTTTACCAATTTTTAGGAAAAAAAATCTCTTCAACTTTGATTTTCAGTCAGTTTTTTATATTTTTTTTATAAGTAATTAGTTTAATTGTGCTCTTTTTTAATTTTTATGTCATTCAGATTAGAATGCGTGATTGAAAAATTTTTCACTTTAATAATTTTCCATTTTAAATAAAAAAATTTTAAGCTTACATTTTAAAATTACTTTTGAATAAAATAAAATACTTCAACAATTAAAAATGTTAATTTTTTTTGTGTAATTTCTCTGCTTTAGAAGAAACTTCATCTTTCTTAAATAAAC
>JAAAKG020057947.1:0-18003 GCA_010014905.2 Druon quercuslanigerum | reverse complement strand
CTCTTCCAGAGTGCGAGGCAGGAATCGAACCCGCAAGCCGACAGAGTGGGTCCAAAGCCTGCGCTTTAGCCCCCACGCCTTGATAAGGGTGCTGTATGAGTACCGAAAAATTGGTAATGCTATTTTTTTTTATTTTCATTGTTCTTTCATTATAAGTAGATAATAACAAAAATAAAAAAAAGAAAGAAGGAAGAAGAGAAGGAAAAGGATGTTGTTGGCTGCCTTCTCATTTTTCTTTCTTCTTTTTTTTAGTTTTGTCTGAAATTTTGTTTTTCTTCTAAATTTGGTCATTGTATTGTTGTTCTTCACAGGAGTTTGCATCAATTTGATGATTAGACTTTAAATAGAATTTTTAATTTGAATTTTAATCTAATTTAAATATTTTAAATTTTAATTTGAGAGAGTGATAATCATACCTGCAGTCCAAATTTTCTGCAAAATAAACTGGAATTTTGAATTATTGCTCGGCAAAAACTTGAAAAACTATTTTAAATAAAAGAAAGTCGAAATAGGTAAGTGATTGGCAATGCTAACCTTATTTATTGGCACACGCCGTCGCCAGTGATTAGCGCTACACTCACATATCTTCTTAGAATTTCTGTAATTAAATTAAAACATTCTAAAATATACAATTGTACATCTAAAACTGTTAAATAGTTTTTCTATTATTAATTTTAAATTCTAAAAAGGCAAATTATGATAGCTGGCGGCACCAGCTATGCAGTTGGCCTAGAATTTTAATGATGCAAGGCAAAATTGTTAAGAAAAATTTTTGTAAAGCAAAAAAAAAAACTTTCTGCTAGTTCTGGTTAAAAGATAATATTCCTAAAGATTTTTTTTTAACTTTTGAATTAAAACTATTTTGTGAGAATCCTAAAATTCACTGATTTTAGAAGTGAGCTTCAAAGTATTCCTGCTAACCACAACAAATTCTTATTCATGCACAATCAAATTTGAAATATTATTATTTGTGTAATTTTTAAATATCTAAAAAAAATTATTATTAAAGTCATTATTATTTACCATTATTATTAGACGTTATTTCAAGTTCAAAAAGTAAACTTTGTTACAAATAATTTGTAAAATCTAAGACAATATGCTAATGTTTCGGGTTTTCTTTATTTGAGAATAACTATTCAGAGTTTATTGTTTTCCTCTTTAGGTAAAAGTTTTAATTTTGATTTAATTTTAATGCTAAAGCGATTATTTTATTCAATAAAGGATTCTCTGCAAATTTCATTTGTACGTTTTTAATAAACCAATTTTATTTACGAAAAAAAACCCTACGGTATTTGGATTAAATAATAATGGAAACTTTAACCGTAAGTTAAAGAGGAAAACCCTTAAAAAACTTTTGATAAATAAACAATGAAAATAGTTATATATTAATTTTAAAACTGCATCTCGAGACTTTTTACTAAATTTTTTATAATGATTAATAAAACATTTTCCCCGTTTTCATGAATCATTTTTACCAATGTTTATTTTTTAGCTTGCAATAACTTTATTTCATGTTTAATATAAATAAAAAATAACTTAATAATTATTATGGTAAATTTCATGGAAATAATTATGCCGAAAAGTAAATATTTCACTAAATTCATTAAAACTAATTATGTACGTTTATAATGTATAATTTTATTACATTTTTTTAACTTAACAATTATTTAAACTTCAATTTTTTTAAAATTCCGAAAAAAAATCTCCTAAAATATGCCAGAAAATAATTCTAAATTTTTTTAACAGCCTAGAGAAAATTTTTTCATTCTTTCAAAACCTTTCCAAATTCATAAAAACCTTCTTTTTTATAAAATTTAAAAAAATCTACTTTTTTCCCAAAATTTTTATAATTTTCAAATTTACTATTTTTTAAATCTTTTTAAGTCTTTGAAGCCTCCTAAATGTCTCCTAAATCTTTAAAAACTTTTAGAATATTATCCTGAGGATGGTTTTTAAAAATTAAAAATTACTAAGCATTTATCTGGGAATGTGAAGAAAAATTTTCCATTCTCTTGAAACCTTTCGTAATTTTATTTTATTTTATGTTTTCAAAATCTACAATAATCGACATTAAAAAAATTTTCATAGGAAAATTCTTGAAAGGCTTCTATTTTTTCCACTTTTTTATTTTGGTCTTACTATTAATTTAGAAAAAAATAAAATAAATCGAGTGTAAATTCCTTTTTATTAACGCTTCGACTTCATACAAAAATGATCAAAGAAAGATTTACTTCATGATCTTCTTCATTTCTTGAAATTATATTTATTTGTTCTATTTTTTTAATCGAAAAAAAATCAATCTGAAAGAATTGTATCAAAAACTTTAAGATTTTTTTTCGACAAGTGTTCTAATGTTTAAAACTTAAAATTAACATTTAAAATAATATTTTCATAATTTTGAATTTTATATACATCGTATTGACCGTGTGGTAGCAAAAATAAAAATTAAAAATTATAATATTTTAAAAAGTTACTATGAAATTATAAAAATTTACCAAATTCAACCTTAAAAAAGCTTTATGCTTCTGCATTACATTCATCGAAAACTGTAAAATAATCTATATTTTCAGTAAATTATACTTTAAAAAACATAATTCACTAATTATAAATAATAATAGACATTTATTAATCATTTTCGTCTGTAGAATAGATAAAATAATTCTGAATTTAAAATGGATAAAATAGCCAGCTGGAATGTATTATTTTAGTTCATATTCTTAAATTTGAAAATATATTAAAATATCATTTTTGTATAACCTTAGTGCAAAGACGGATTATATGAAATAATGCCAATATCCATAGTTAATGTTAACAATAAAATAATTTTAAAAAAATTTTGTCCAATAACAAAAGATGCCTACTGAATTTTGTTATCTTTGTCCTGTTCCCAGTCATTTTATGACCCGATTTACATTCAAAACAAAAAAGAAACGCACTTTATCATTTTTTGTCAAAAATTTCAACCCTGCGGATACTTTTTTATCTAAAATTAGTTTTTTTTAGTTTTTTTTGCTTAGGAGATGAAATATGATGAATCTTCGCTTTTTCTTACTATTTAGCTAAACTTAGAGGGGATGACAATAGCTGGCGCAATGCCAACCACAAGTGCTCTTGCCCTAAGACAGGAATTTCCATGCATAATTATAATTTTTGATTTGGAACAAGGAATTTCCGTCAAGAAATAAAATCCTAATTTAGAAAAAGAAGATTAAAAAAACCTGCTAAAATCAAAAACAATCATTCCTTCACAAAGCTTTCTGTTCCAAATGAGAATTATAATTAAAAGTTTGGAAAGTAGAACTGAACGAGTGCTCCAGCAATTCTTCTGTGAAATTCTCTGTTTTGGCCTACGACATATATAAGAAGATAATTAGAAATTCTAATGTGTATGCTACATTGTACAATCAAAATATTATCAAGATTAATGAGGCATATATTGATTAGACTCTGGCTTAAAGGGCTTTTACAAGTTTTGAGAGTACACCTTGATTCATAACTTGCTCTCTAATACAAATTCTCGACAAACAAAAAATACCCTTTTTGTCCCAAATTTTGAATATCTGAGTTTCTCTGAAAAAGGGCGAGATTATTCGTGCCTAATCCATTAATATGCTGCAACTAAAGAATCTGTAAACATTAGGAACGTACTGACACAAGAATCAAAGCATAGTGAAAGCAATTCAAGCAAAAGACAATCTACCGAAAATAAACAATCGCGTCTTAAACAATCAAGAATCAAAGAAAAACATTAAATGAAAAATAGTAGGTAAGAGATAAGTAAGAAGAAAAAGTTGAAATAGGTATAAATTATGCAATAATACGTAGGTATATAGGAAGCTCAACGGAACTTCTCCATTAGGTTCTGACTGCGAGTGTTTAAGAGATTTATTAGGGCCGAAGATGCGTAATTATTTTTATACAAAGCTGATGATAATCTATGTGTCAAATTGTATAGTAACAAAGACTCTGAGGCGCGGAACTCTTTGGAAGTCGTCTGTTATGGTTAACTCATGGTTAACTTTGAGGAAGCGAAAGCTTTAAGATCATTAAAATTGTTTGGCTGCAACCCGCACCTCTGTTCAGGATCGCTGTTTTCTTTATATTAACAATATGTGTAAATTCATTTAAGGTAGAGGTCACTCAAAAATAGCATTTAAAACAATTTGATCAAGGTCAAAGTTTCGAATTTGTCTTCGATTTTATAAGTGTTTAGCCGGATGTAACGAATTACACTGGAGTGGTGACTGGAAATTCACTAAGACTTCGAGCATGCATAGTGGATATTATTTTTTGACGGATGTGCAAAGTCTGGCTGATATATGATCATCCTGAATTCCGTAAACAATACAGATTTATTAAAAAAACGCATATCCTACGGCGCCAAAAAAATTTGTGACAGCTGCTCTAAGTTTTGGGTGTCCAGCATTTTTCGAGGAAGTAATTTCCATTCGCAGAGTTTTCAAGTTGATCACAGAACTCAATTTTGTTGCTATGAGTGACCGCTTTCGAAACAGACAAAACGCAAAATTAGGAAACAAATCCGCATTTCCACTACTTGTATATCGCATTAAGGACTGTAAATTAAAATTTGACTGTGCGTGTATGTGTCTATATTATTTTGCGTACGATACCTAAGTATCGCTGCGCACTTGCATTTATTACGAAATTCCGAGTTGGTTTCGACTTCTTCAAGATCGATAAAAGAACCACCCACTGCGAAAAGTTCCTTCTTAAACGCATACATAAAAGAGAACTACCGCGAAGGAATAAGAATTATATTTGCTCAGGAAAAGTTCGAGTTTTTATGGTTCAGTGAGTGTAATTTAATAGGGAAAAAGGCGACGATAAGAGCCAATATTTACATATTAAGAAAGAAGCTTTCAATAAAAAGGAAGAAAGTTTGATATTCAAGCTCGAAATTCGGATATGGATAGGTTTTATTTTGTTAAAATAGAATAATAATTCCGTCACATCCCCCTTCACCAATTAAAACTTAATTTTAAACAAAACATTCCAATTTAAAAAATGATGTCACGCTTTTTCCAACTCTAAAAACGCACATCTCGCTAAAAATAATCATAACACGCATTTCTGAATTTAATAAAAGCTAATCTCTAATCATGCGAAGCCTCGACAATTTCGAAAAAAGCTTACTTTTAGTCATGTGTTACCTATTCCAACTCGAAAAACATCAATCACGCCTTAAATAATCGCCCCATGCCGTTTCCAACTGTACAAAAACACAAGCCTCTAATCATACCACTTAAGCTATTTTTCAAGATGAAAGGATATAACTCTCCTGATTACAAATATTGAATAAGAAACACGAATTATTTATTGACTCACCTTTTCACTTCAACTTATCTTATTTCTCAATCGAAGTTTTTAAGGTTGGAAAGCTTTTAATAACTTACCCATTATAGCTACTCTTTCAATATAGGTTTGAATAATTCGCAAGCAGAAAAGCTTAATTTTTCAAGAGCTGAGTTTAAATTCTCGAATTGAGGACTGGCTTTGATGTCTTAGAACTTGGTGCACTCTCGAATGTCTTCTTTTTAAGAAATGTCGTCATGACGAAGGACATGGACATTAATCTTTCTTTAAAAGGTCGATTCCTACTCGGAAGGATTAAAATAAGCAAGAAACCGCGTTACAAGTGAGATCTTCGTACGACAAGGTTGTAATATATATATAGCTATAGGTGTAAATATATTCTGCGTTAAGCAGTGCGTCGCAAACTAGGATTTTAATGTTGTCTAATTGAAGAGGAAATATAACGAATAACGATTTGTTGAAAAATAATGAACAATTGAGAAAAATTTTCAATTCTAAGAAATAAAAAAATAAAGATACAAATTAATGTATAGAAGGGGCCTATTTTATGAGAGGAATGCTTTAAAGTTTAAGGGTCGTCAAGCAGAAAGAAAGCTTTTTTATGAAAAGAAAAGTTTTGTGGAAATAAGCACAGGAAAAACAAAAAGTTGCAAAGGCTTTTTCTTGTTTCAAATAGCTTACGAACATAAACAATTTAAGATACAATGTAATTTGTTTTATATTCGTTTAGTATCGGCAATGTTAATTTCTTTCGGAGTGAATCTGTCATTTGCAATCAATGTCAACTTTACCTTTTGCTCCATCTATGAAAAAAGAGGCTGATAAATTAAGGAAGAAGTCATTTTCGGACAGTTCCGTTTTTTCGGATTCTGAATTGGGTTTTAAAAATCTTTATAACGTTCAGGCATTCCTCTCATAGTATGCTATTATCCTCAAAATGTTAAAGAGCTTGAATGCGCAACTGCTGCCGAATCGCCAAATGTAACAATCGAAATGTGTCAAATTGTCTTTAACTAACAGATCAAATACGAATTTTCAAAGAGATAATGAATAACCGTGCAATTAGGAAGAATTGTAGTTTGTGTGATATGGATGCGAGAGAGGGATGAAGGCTTACTTTCAAATTTCAGAATTCTTCTTTAATTTCAAACATTACTTTTATTGTTGAAAAAAGGTATGCGCTATTTTTGAAAAGGAACCAAGAAAATTGCAAAGGAGTTTGCTTAATATGTAGCTTTAGATTGCAGAGCGAATGTTCGAATATTAGTGTTTAATCTTTTACGTTTAACCCTCCCTGATAATATCGAATAGTGTAGGTGAATCTTTCTAGTGAGTAGCTATTTCTGTAATTTTTCACTTACCGACCTCCAGTTACTGACGGTAAATTGCTTTAATAACAGCAGGGTCAGAATCAATGTTAGAAATCTACTCTACCGACTAGAGGTAACGTTGACTGCTGATAACTGGAATTTGGAACTGCGTTGTCGATAAGTGAAGAGATACATAGATGGCTATACTACTCTCGCGGTGCCTTTCTCTGTCGCACTTCTTCCACTGCTCTACATACGTATTTACAACTGAGATAAAACTCGCCTTTTCATGACACTCAAAAGTAGATTCACAGACTTTAAATGCAAGAATAGCGAAGCCAATTATCTGTCAATTTCATCCTCTATCCACTCCAATCAAAAAACCCTGTCTGCACATTAACCGCTCCTAGATTGTTGAATTCAAAAGTATTTAACTGATTAAAGTGAAGATATAGATATACAAGAAGAAAAAGTATAAGAAAAAATAAGAAACTTTGATAGAAGGATAAAAAGGGAGGAATATTAGATTAGTAAAAATAGTAAAATCATTTTAAATTTTCCAGAATAGCATCCTCAATTCTTTCAATCATTCTGTAAGATTTTGTCACTATAATTATAATTTAAGTCACGCATTTTTGATTATAGTACAAGAAATTGCCACTCTATATTTTGTATCGGTGCAAAATCCAAAGTATGACAATCAAAACAAAATTTAATCACGAGAAACGGGGCAATATTTTCACAAACCAAATTCTTGATTGAAAGAGCCTTCTTCATAAAATCTAATTGAGTACAACTTTATTTACAACAGTAAAACATAACTAGAAGTAAATTTTGAAACAAATTACAGTTTTCAATTAATTATTTTCATTAGTAAAGGGGTCATCTTTTAGGTTTCTTGAACATTCCCTTTCCCTATGAGACAAACCTCGGAAAAGCATCAATTTTCACTAAAGTGATTTTTGCATACGTAGATTCCGTTCGGAATTTGTAAAAGTCGGAGAAAAACGCAATAGTGTGGAAGAAGCGAAAAATCACGCCGGAAATGTCATTTATATCGACGTTAAGAATTTAATCTCTCTAGTAAATTTAGACCTTCATACTTTTATACTACGACTTTTAAGACTTTTAAGCAATCGTCATAGGACTCGAGATTTTCTCGATAATACCTCCCGGATAGTTCAAAACTGGTAGAAACCATCCTTCAAAAAAAAAAGACAAAGCAATTTGCCTCATTTGTTTTATAAATAAATTTCATTTTAGTTAATAAATTCTCTATAGAAAATAAGGAGAAAACACGCACCATCACCCTTTATATTCGAAATTTTATTTCCTTATTACACTAGGACCTCGGATTTCTTTGATCATGCGAGAAGCACGAGCCTCGGAGTTTTACAAATTGAGGGGTCCCTTCTCTGGTCATGGTGGAGTCACGTGATTTTCGCTGATTGGTCGAGGGCAAGGCATAGGCGAGCGCTCACCAGTCACGCCATTCACAAGCGCGATGGTGGGGGTACCAAAGCAAAAGAGGGCACGCCAAAAACTCCGAGGTTGAATAAAAGCGAGGCCAGAGAAATCAAAGGTCCTAGCGTATTATTTTTTTAGAGAATGTTGACTAAACTCGTGAACAACGCAAAATTAATAACGCTACTTTCAAAATATAATTTAGGTTCAAAAAAAATATAGAGGCATACTGCTTTAGCGAATTATCTCCACACGTCTGTGCCTTCATCGATCATCCAACTCTGTTGCCACGTACTTTATAATATAACTTTAGAACCCTTATAGATACTTTTGTTTTGCCACTCTGTACTTCTATTTCGTACCGAAATTTCGGTACAAATTTCCCGATTCTAGCAGACGACAAGCGTCAATATATTCTAAATCCCAGAAAAAAAATGAGGGTCAATGTCGTTATTTTAGTTCCTCAGACAATACAAAGTGTTCTGACAACTGTGGACAATCTTGGGAAATAGTAACCCTACTATAAGTCTATGTAAGGTTTCAAATTTTTTTCTTTTTTACTTTTTATTATTATTTTCTTGCAGGTACTAATTAGAGAAATATTCCGGGATATTCCTTTAGACCAACCTAGTTCACTTGACGGGTCAGTCTAAAAGAAAATCTCGTTATACTACATAGTGCTTACATTTTACGCAATTTTTAATTAACAATTGCAGTTTTATGGAAGTTTCCTATCAAGTCAAATATGATGGACGCACCTTAATAATAACAGTGCTCGATTAAAAGAAAACTAGATCCCGTTGGGTCCTTTCCGATTCACTATTTATTAAAAGAGAATAATTAAAAATGAAATCACATTCTAATAATTTATGTATTTGCGTGCTGTTATTATTATAATATTCATGGGACGTCTCACCTCTTACGTTTAATCGGGGCCATTTCATTCGCATGCTCTAAATTAACCCAGATGAAAGTTCCTGTACAGTTTAGTCAAAGTTAATAAAAGATCCTGCAATGAGATTTAAGCCGATAAAAAATTCATTTGCAGCTATAGAGTTGCCTTCCTTTTATTCCTTTGAAAATCGAACTGACAATCAGGAGAGTCAAGCCGCTAGCGAACTTTCGGGCATAGCTTCCTATGCGGTTTCATGTATAGGATCCTGAACAGGATCCTGTACTTGAATCCGCGTCTAAAAACAGTCTTGGACTGCAGGATCATGCAATTTTTTTTTGCGAATTTCTGTGCAGGAACCGTCAAGGTTACATGTACAGGTTCTTGTGAAGGAAGATTCCCAGGATTTTCCGAGGTTCCTGTACAAGAACTTTCAGCTGAGATAAGGTGTCACGCCACACGAATATTATAATTATTATTTTTGTAAAGAAAAATAGTTATTAATATTCATTTTGATATTATTTATAATAATCATTATGATTATTAAATATTAGTTAATTATATGGAGGATTTCAAAAATTTGGAGACAATCGAGCACTGCGGGTACAAATTTACCACTCCGCGACGACAATTAAAAACAAATGACAAACCAGGAAAAAAATGTTGAATTTTTAGATAAAGACTTGTAAAGGGATATGTGTGAAAGTGATTAATTCTAGGTATGAATAAATCAACGCCAAATATCCAATTGAAAACCTTACTTGAAGTACATTAATTAATTTTCCTCATTTTTTAAATACATACAATTTTAGGTAAATATTAAAACAAAAGAGTTTTATGTGACTTTAATCTGTTTTAACTATGGTTGTATATTATTCAGAATTTTATTATTGGATTAAAGATATATTGATGGATAAGAATGAGTGAAGCAATAAGAAAGCTTGAAAAAATGAGAGGAAAATATGTAAGATAATACGAAAGCGTTCGACACGCCATAAACTAATAAGCGTGATTATAGTAAGAATGAATCTTGTTATAATTAGCCTGTGAAAAAAGGAATTCATTAATTAATGAAAATAGGTGAAGATATGATTCCCTTAATTGTAAATAATGCAGAGAGAATCGTGCATGTAGTTCTCTAATCAGAACACATAATTGCGTTATGTTAAAATTATACATAGAATAACATTTGGTAGACGAATTAATTTATAAAAAAGATTAAGACAGAAAAATTAAGTATAAGAAGACGGCCTCACGTGTTGCGCAGGGGACGTTTTTCGTCTGGCTGAAGCGAAATTTCATTATTTAAAATTACTCACAGACTTACACTTTTAATTCTAATTTTTATCAAGAATTATACATATTTAATTATTAAATTCTTTCAGTCAGAGAGAACCAGAAACTTAGGATAAAATCTTCTTCATATTTTGCAGTCCCTTATTTATTTATATGTAAAAAATTTGTATTATAAATACGGATAAAAAATATGTAATAAAATTATCAGTATTTTGTTGAAGGACTGTTGTTGAATAAGATTTTTATAGTGCAATAATTACGATAAGTTATGCAATATGTTACTTCAAACGTTGAAGAAATTAACAAAAGCCGATGAAACAAAAAAAGAAAAAAATATAGGGAAACTTGATAGAGAAATATAATTATACTGTAACGCACATTAACGCAAGTGCAGAGATACAACGTAAAAGTGTTAACGAATTGGAATAAATGTTACAAATATATTTACACTCTTGTCAAGATTTATTTATTTCACTCCTCTATAGAGTGAACCACCACTTTTACAACCATATGTACTATATGATTTGGGCACATATCAAGAAAGTAATAAAAATCTGAGCATTAGCGAAACCCAGAAAAATTTCTCTTCTGAACATTTTTTGGCCAGTTCCAAAATAACACAACCCCTTTTCTTTCAACTAAAGTCAAACTTTTCCACTCCTCTCAGAATTTATGTTACATAACTTGAATTTCTTGCTTTAAAACTTGCTTTTAAGACATAAAAAACAAAACACATTTTTGCTTAATTTATTTTAATTTGTGCAAGCAACATCTACCCCTAAAAACTACCCCCTGTGTGAAAAAAATATGTCCGAGCCAGCGAATAATTTGTCAACGAAAAAGCTTCAGATAGGTATACTTCCAGAAAGGTGTAATTTTAAAATTTTTTCAATTTTGATTTCTACTTCCAGAGATTGTAGAATGACATTTGCACTGCTTCATAGTATCTACCTCTGACGATAATACAGATTCCTTTCATACAACTTTTTGTCATCTTGGCCATTTTTTGAGATTTCTTTAAGTCATTAGCTGATTGCTATTTAATAATTGTTCCTTCGTATCGATCAATAAGCATTTACAATTATTTAAACAAACTTCTTTAACAAATGTATTTTTGGGCTAAAAACTTAGGTTCAACGTAAAAAGCTGATAATAACTAATTATCAAATTTTTTTTAGAAATGTAGATAAAGTTCCGTTATTATCATTTCCATTCATAACTAAATCTTAGATACAAGTGAGATGGCAAAAATTGTTCTTTAAAATTAGTAATGTCAATAACAATGGTAGATCCATTTTTTGAAGAAAAAAAATGTTTAAAATCATCTTTCAGTAATGCTTAATAAAGCCAAGTTTTTAAAACATAAAATGGCCGAAAATTGTATTTTTTAAGTAAGTTGGTTTAGCCAATTGAGAGTTCCGATTCCAGAACGGGACATAACTCGGTAAAGTTGGAGGGAGGTTGGCCCCTGGCAGCTAAAAATCAAAATTTAAAAATTTAATTTTTGAAGAATGGATTCTTATAGGAAATTACATGTCGCATCTTTTTTCCTCTAACCAAAAAGTTGAATCTATTATACTTTTCGAGAAAACCATGATAATGATGTTTTTTTCTGAAGCCCATTTGCAATTAATTTTTGGCCTCTCGGTGGTCGTCACATCTACAGTTTTTTGATTTTTTTGTGAAATTTTGATCCAATACTCTCCAAAGTATCCTTAGAACAATGCTATGAGAGAAAAGTGTATATCATTATTTATAACAAAATAAAAAATTGTTTTCTAGGCCATTCTGAATTCAATTCCTTATAATCTTCAATCGCTTCGTTTATCGAGCGAAGTTTGAGCAAATATAAACTTTCTGTGGAAAATTTGTTCAGAAAACTATAAGGAAGTTTTCTGTAAAAACCTCTTTTCAAAAAACCTAATAGGTAAAAAACTGCGAATGCAAAACTTGGAGCGCGCAAACTAAACTCTTGTAGGCGACAGGCATACGGGCGGACACAAATGCAGGTACGCAGGTAAATAATGCGAAAGTTCAGAATAATATGAAAAGTATCGAATTATAATATATTTGAAGTGTTTGAATCCTCACCCTTTAATTCTACAAGAATAATTCTACAAAATTTATTTAATTTATTTAATTTGTTTTCAATTAGTAAAACCAAAAAAGAATTGTTTACACATTTCACTGACGCTTTTTCTGTATTTTTTCCTATCATTTTGCGACCAGTTATCTTCACATCTAGTGCGTTTCCTAGCACGAAGAGTACCCTGTGATTCTTTTTCTATTTCGAAAAAAAGATAATTCCTTCCACTATGAATTTCACGAAATATTATTTAACTCGCGGAACGATGTGAATATTGTGGTATCAAAAAGCACAATGATCGATTTAATTCTAGAGAAACTGCAACTATTAAGATGCCAGAAAAGCTAAAACGAAATTTGAAGGTCATCTAATATAACTGTAGGTATTCCTTTGTTTATATTTTTATTTCCTCGCTAGCTGTACTGCGAGTCGTTCTGTCCGTCTAGTAGACATGGAGTGTTACGAATCGCGCGCTCCAAGTTTTGCATTCACAATTATTTATCCATTCAGTTTTTTGAAAAAAATTTTTTACAGAAAACTTCCTTATAGTTTTCTGAAAAAATTCTCCACAGAAAGTTTATATTTGCTCAAACTTCGCTCGATAAACGAAGCGATCGAAGATTATAAGGAATTGGATTCAGAATGGCCTAGAGAACAATTTTTATTTTATTATAAATAATGATACACACTTTTCGCTCATATCATTGTTCTTAGGATACTTCGGAGAGTATTGTATCTAAATTTCATTAAAAATTCCAAGAACTATAGATTTGACGACGAGCGAGAGACCAAAAATTAATTACAAATCGTCTTCAGAAAAAAACATCATTCTTATAGTTATCTCGAAAACTGTAATAGGTTAAAGTTTGTTGCTAGAGGAAAAAAGATGCGTCATCTAATTTCCTATAAAAATGCATTGTTCAGCAATCAAATGTTCAAATTTCGATTTTTAGTTGCCATAGGCCAACCTCCCTCCAACTTTACCAAGTTATGTCCCGTTCTGGAATCGAAACGCTAAATTATTATACGATAAAAATGTGTTCAAACAATTATAGTTAAAAATGAAAATGGTTAATTGTTAAATAATTCTTCATTAAATCTGATTGAATAACTAAAACTTAGAAGTAAGTTACATTTTTGTATAATTTTTGGCCGATTCCATAGTAAAAACTGGCCTATAAATTTTTTTAAATTTGGTGCAAATTAATAGTCAATTTGTTTATAAAAATCAAAAAATTTTTTTAATTTTCACTAATCTATTTAAATTAGCGTCATAAATGGTTTATAGTTGGCCCTTTCTTATTAGGATCAGAATGCGAAAGAATAATCAAGACGGTAGAGGTACATCGGAAGAGAAAAAATGATGTTCTCTGTCTCATTAAATCCGTTTATTTCTTTAATCCACAAATACATTTTTCTCATTACAGAATGTTATTTTTTAGGCGCAGTCGAACTAAAATGTTAAAACTAATTTACAAAAAAATTATTACTGCTAGCAATTATGCACTCGAAGAAAATCTGAATTTGTTAAATTTTTTCATATTAGAATTAAATTGGTATATCAGAAAATAGTTTATTTGAAAAGAAATATATTTTTGATTGTTGGCTAACAAGAAGAGTAGAATGCAGAGAAATTATAATATCTTGCTGCGCTATTTAGCTAAGTGTTCCTGAAGATGGTCCTGTGCACTACTGAGCATGCGTCAAGCAGAGACACTAAAAATCTATTATTCACGCATGCGCATTAATACTCCAGGCCAAGCTTACGTACAACTGCTTTACAGTAGGTGAAGGCGCTGCTGCGGTCCGTGTGATAATTTGTAAATAATTCCGTGTAACCAATAAACCAATATATCCTTTTTTCCTACTACGAAATAATACTTAAGCTAAAAACTAATAATAATCTACATGGATCAAAAATAAATTTTGTTGCAGAGAATTTAACTCCAACGATCATTTGACTCTCGAGATCATAATGATTTGTGAATAAATCTAAATATTATTTATTTTTTGATATTATAGCACAGTGGGAAAAAAGGAAATATTTTTTCCTTGAGCGAGGGCGGGTGTCGACATCGAAAAATGTGTGTAGTCGAAAATGTCAATTATTACTCGTAATTGAGTTCATATAAGCTATCGTTACCTTCATCCCAAGGGAGAGCAACGTCACCGTCCACCATAACTTGTTGGCCGTCTTTCATTAATTTACGCGGTTTTACTTTGGTTCCTTCTTTTTCAAATACACAAATTACTACCGCTCCTTGTACTAGTACATTAGTTTTTTTATTGTAATAACGGTATATGTTTACCGTTTTACCTGTTATCTTTGAAAGATACCAGAGGCCCATGTCATCTGGAAGATACAGACTGCTTTCATCAAGAAGTTCTGTATTGTACTGTGAACTTAATTCTGCAAAAAGAAATAGAATTAGATTAATTTCACTACTTAAAATACTAGATTGGGCATCACAGTCTTTCCACTATTCCCCTGCCACTTCTTTTTTTGTAATGCCCGTGTTTTCTTCCAATAAACTAAAGTTGCAAATACAAGAGGTGGCGCTGAAACCAGTCCACTCAAGCGCTCGAGTCTGAATCGTTAAATTTTAAATTGAATTTGTAAGACCTATTGCATTTTTCAGAAATAATATGAACATATAGACAAACAGTTGAATTATAAACGAAATAAATGCATTTTTAACGTAGTAGGTGAATTTTTAACTAAAAAAATTAATTTTCAACAAAATAGTCGGACGTTCGCATCAAAAAGATGCTTTTTAAGAAAATTCTTTATTTTTATACAAAACAGCTAATTTTTAAGTAAAAGTGAATTACGAACAGAGACTTTAAAAAACTAAAAAAACGAATGTTTAGCAAAAATAGTTCAATATTTTGCTAAAGAGGTCGATTTGCAACTGAAATTATAATAAGTTAACTAGAATCATTTAGTTTTTAAGTAAAAATAAATTTTTAACCAGCGCGGATAAAAAAATATATCGCAAAATCTCTATATTGCAAGAAATTGCAAAATGATGCACTTACATGCGCGCATCGCTTTGCCACTACTCGAACCCTCGCGAGATCACAAAAGAAGAAACTCACTATATAATATTATATCCTAATCCGTACAAGTCCATAAAACAAGTTTAATTCTTTTGCGAAATTTTTTGAGAGAATCTATTGTGTATTGCTTTTGTTATGAAAGTCAAAAACATAACCTCACATTTTTTGATAAAAATGTATCGCAAACTTTTTCTTCTGTTTTATAAAAGAGCTGTTTTTGCTTTAAAGACGCCAAAAACTAAAAAAATTAAGGAAATAAATAAAAAAATGGCAAGGGGGTGGGGCTAAAAAAAGCCTTACTTTAACTAAAAAACCCGACTTTTTTTATTTCGGATGACTTTACAACGATTGGCGAGGGACGCCGCAAAACGTCTTTTTGGAAAGGTTACTTGGAAAATGATCTCTTACTTGCTAATTTTTTAAAACTTTTCTCTAAAATTTCTTTTTAATTATGCTAAAATAATTCAGTACATCAGGCAAAAGTTTTCAATAAAGTAGCTTAAGCCATATTTATGTAAAAATTCTAGAAAAAAAGTGTTTTTGTTTTGTCCGCAGGGCCCTTTCCAACCCCTCTTAATTTTTAAGTAAAAAATTATTCTTCTGAAAAAAAAAATTCAAAAACTCGTTCAATTTAAAACTAAGCAATTGAATTTTCAACTAAAAAATATAGCTTTGGAGCTAATTACGTAATATTTAATATGTAAACCTCACAAAATTTAACTTTTAAATAAAAAAAAACAGTTTAGTTTAAACAAAAACGTTGAGTTTTTAATAAATAATATACATTTTTAATAAGAAATGGAAAAACTTTAATTTTCAGTTGATAATTCGATTTAAAAAGCAATAATGAAATTTTTAACAAATGCATTCAAATTGAGGTATAATTAATATATTTAGGTATATTTTTATATTTACCAATCAAACTGATGAAAATCGCCAGTGTGAGGAGAGGAGCGCCAATAGAGATCTTCATCTTCGTTAAATCAAGGATCCTGATTAATGTGGATTGCAGAATTTCGTATAATGAAATAAGAGCTTCCTGTAGGAAAAATAAAAACAAAACTAAATGAAAACATTACAAATAAAAATTTCTTTCCTGCCAATTTACAACAACTTGACAAAAAACTTTCACCCCTTTCAACTCAATAAAAATGACAAAAAATAAGAAAAAGCGGCTCTTAGAATTCAAGAAAAATTTGAAAATGAAAAATCCATCCCTTGGAGTCAAGAAAAATATTATAAAGAAAAAAAAACAATAAAAAGAGTATTTTAATTCCTCTTTGCGAAAAATGAATGCATAACAGGGAAAGATAAGAAAAAGAGGAAGGAGGAAAAAGAAGGTTTAATAGTAGAAGAGGGAAAGATGGGAGGAGAGAAGTGGAAGATAGTGGGGTTTATGTGAATGGAGATATGCAGGCGAAACCAGAGGAGTTAAAAGAAATGATGGAAGAAAATAAAGAAGATATTAGACTTATAATAGGTGGAGATTTCAAAGCGAGAACAGGAAATAGAAGAGGAAGGGAATGGGGAGAAGAGGGAGGAAAAAAATCAAAAGATAAAGTACTGAATGGGATAGGAAAGAAGTTATTAAAGAGCTTGGAGGAGTTAAGATGGTATATCTTAAACGGAAATATAGAGGGAGATGAAGAAGGAGAATATACACGGTCAGGAGGAGAAAAGGGAACGGTAATTGATTATGGGATAATCGATGATGAGATAAGAGAGAAGGTAAATAAATTAGAGGTAGGTGAATATATTAATTCGGATCACTTTCCATTAATAGTGTCTTTAGAGGGAGAACAAAAAATAGTAATATACATAAAAAGGGGGTAAAGATAAAGAGGGTGGGTAAAAGGGGATTGGTCAAGGAAAGGAAAAGGAAAGTTTAGAGAAATGGTTAGAAATATCAAAATGGGGGAGGAAAATGTGGACGAGGAGATGGAAAAATGACAGTAGAAGTGAAAAGAGGATTAGACTCCACAAACAAAAATGAAGTTAGTGAAGAGAGGAATAGAAGTGGATGGGATGAGAAGTGTAAAGAGAAAAAGAAGGAGGTCAGAAATGAATTAGGAAAGTCGAGTAAAGAAAAAAGTAATGGGGAAGAATATAGGAGAAAAAAGAAAGAGTATTCTGAGTTGCGTGATCAAAAGAAAGAGGAAGAGAATAAAAGGTTTCAGAAAGAGGCGGAGAAGGCTAGGATGGAAAAAGAGGTATAAAAGGTAGTCAATAGCGAAAGAAGAAGAAGAAAAAGAGTGAACCCAGACATTAAAATGGTAGAATGAAAAAAATATTTTTTTGGATTTCTTAGGAGGAGTATATAGAAAAGTTAGGAAGGGAGGAAAATATGGTAGAAAAAGAGATGAGGAAGAGGATATAACAAGGGAGGAAATATTCAAGGTATTAGGAATATTTAAGGATGGAAAAGCACCAGGCATAGATGAGATTCCAAATGAAGTATGGAAATATGGACGGACAGAACTAAAAGAATGGGCATGGATAATGTGTAATCGAGTATGGAGAGGAAAGGGTTGTCCAAAGTTGTGGAAAGAAGGAGTAGTGAT